>JAYRBW010018895.1:0-60336 GCA_036023295.1 Invenusta paracnida | reverse complement strand
CATTGGTGGGAATATAAAATGGCGAACTCTGAATATTTAAACAAACATATTTACGCTTTTTTGACCGAGTGAACTCTTTTGGTATTATTACTCTATGATTATAACTATCGATTGAACCTTCACACTACATTTAACACAGCTAGGTGATTCTAACTTATTGTATATTAGCATCTGAATAGTATACGAAATATATATCCTCTCTTAAACCAAATTTCACCAAAAGAGAAGAAAGCGCCTTGAAAGATGCATATTTGCAAAAAAAATGTATTAGATGAGAAATGTTATACATTGTATACTTTATTTTATATATTGAGAAATTTCCTTATCCGTAAATAAATCAAAGTGTTTACGACGGTTGTAATATACTTTTAGTTTTCCATCATGAATATTCATATACTCCGCGTCATGTTGTCAGTTTCGTCTACAATTTCCTAAAATTATTTTTAACTAATCATTTTCTTCTTAACTATTTAAATGTCCTATGTGGATGTCATAGAGGGATTAACTATTTATATGTAAAGAATAGGACACAGCAAAGCAAACTAATTATCAATTGTCGACTATAAATATGGAGGTACTTAGCTATGTAAAATTCATTAATAAATGGCCCGAATATTTGCTAAGCTGAATAAATTTCACCGACACATTATCCATTAAATGTGTTAGCTCTTTAGTTAATAATATTGGATTTGAGTTAACTACTTAAAAAAATCTATTACACTAAAAGCTGCATTTCGTCTAGGATATTTATAATTGTATAACTTCATTCAATTTAATGTGTTTTCAATTGATTTTATGTATTCATCAATTTTACTTCTGATATTTCCATTAATTAAGACATAAAGAAACGTATTATAATGGAAGTAATATGCTTAATTATTTTCTTAGCAATAAAAAACGTAGTTAGCTTAAGTCCAATATTATTAACTAAAGAGCTAACACATTTAACGGATATTTCATTTTTTTTATGGGTTGAGCTAACACACATTTTTGCCATTTTTGGCTTATATTAATATCACAATTTTTTGCTGAATACATTAATTTTATTTAATTTTTCACGGCGATTCTAACCATAAACATTTTTATCTTGCAAAACACATAGGTGGCTGTCTATTTTACGCTAACATGAGCTATTTATAATGAGTTGGATAGAAAAAAGTGGTTGCTATGCAAAATCGAAGCCCCTAGCAAAGGTTGCTAGGTAAAAATGTTATTTTTCTCATCTCCTGGACATTTCCAATGTAATGTTCAAAATCTCATAAAAATATCTGAAAGTTTAGGAGGGGTTATTGGGTCTAAACAGTGGTTGCTATGAACAATCTAGGCCCTAGCAACGGTTAATAGGTAAAAATATAATTTTTCTCATTTCCGGGGCATTTCCAATATATGTTCAAAATTTCATTAGATTCGTTTAAAGTTTAGTGGGTGATATTGGGTCTGAAGTATAAGAATTAGAAGAAGAATTAGA
Organism: Invenusta paracnida; assembly: GCA_036023295.1. NCBI lineage: Eukaryota > Metazoa > Platyhelminthes > Proseriata > Coelogynoporidae > Invenusta > Invenusta paracnida. The sequence goes on along the minus strand of JAYRBW010018895.1, from coordinate 58,868 downwards.
AGAAGAAGAAGAAGAAGAAGAAGAAGAAGAAGAAGAAGAAGAAGCAGAATAATAATAATAATCACGAAAAAGTCGATGTTTGCACATTAATATCTAAGGTTCTATAATAGTTATGAAGTTGAAAATTGACACACTGATGTATTTTTGGCGGCGCAAGGCGATAGAAGTTAAATCATTTCAAAATATAAATTAGTTTTTAAATGGTAGTTGTTTAAAAAATGACCGTTCTTGTGATATTCTAATATACCTTACTGTACGTAAGTTGCGCGCATGAGCTAACAACCTACTGCCGTAGGTTTAGATAGTATAGTTTTGCCGATTCACTTCACCATTCACATAAAAATTGGTTTTGAGAGTGTAGGTGTGAGGGAGTGTGTAATTAGTGTAATGTTTTACATTAAAATAATATATATATAATATTTATACTACTTTATAATATATAATACAAAAATATTCACCCTATATATTAATTGTATTTTTCTGTGGCTCGTATATGGCGGTCTCTGAATGTATATACATTCATGTATATGAAAGGGTCGAGTTGAAATTTAGTGTTTGTAATAAAATACTTTATTCTGTGTAATCTTATATAATTAGACAAATTATCACCTTACAAAATAAATTGAATAATTAGTTCAATGTTATAACAATATTTAAATTTATGACGCTTTGCGATATATTTAAGTTAAATGTAATTGTAATATTTTATCTTCAACGAATTATTCAGATAAAATAATCAAATGCGAGTCCTCGCCCAAATATTGAATTGTACATAAAATTACATTACTATATTTACATGTGTACATACAAAGAGTATGTACCAAACTATTTTATAACGAGAAACGTTTCTTTAGTTTCTCTTTCATATTTATTTTAGACAAAACCGACAGATTTCAATACGTTCAGTTTATTTCTTACAGTCTTTTATAAGGTATATTATGGTTTGCTATTAAGAATATTAATTAACTTTCTTTATAAATGTTACTTGTTAACTGTCATGTATAGTTATAAATATTTTTAATTTATTATACTTATTATATTTACTTTATCTGCGTGCGACCATTTTATCTTCTGTGACTAAATGTATTGTTTTGTCACCATACTACATATATATAAATACACACAGGACGAATATATATTATATGATGGATATTTGCATCTATTTAAGTGTTTTAAATCAGTCGTTTGATTAACAACTCATAGCATTTATACAACAAGCTATGCATTAATTAAGATATAAGTTACTAATAAATGTATTAAATTATATACATTTATTGAGATTTAAAACATTTTTATACAACAATAAACAAATTGAATTATTAAAAAAAAATATCTTTCTTTAAAAACAGAATGCAATCATGTTTAGATATAAAAGAACCAACTGAATCGAAATTTAAATGATTACTAATATAATTATAACTACTCAATAAAGTAAAATCGTAATTTGGAAGTATTCAATAAAATACACAACATTAATAATGATAATTGTATTGAGAATATTTTCAGACATTAGTAAATAATTTCCTTAAAAATGTACTATTTACTTGCAAAATGTATTGTTTAACATTTTACTAATTTAATATAAAGTAGTTTTATTGGATAATCAGTAATAAAGACATAATACCATTTAAAAACGACATAAATATATCAAATAAATTATTAAGATAGCAAGGTTTATTATATACAATAAAAAAGATCACCATAACTAAACATAATTTTAAATATACAGCAATAAAACATTAAAACATTAAAATTAATTAAAATATTAAATAAAATTATTTGCATAGAGATAATACAAAGTACATATTAGGGTAGTAATTATATATACTAATAAAGTAATTTGCAAAAATAGTGAATAATTAACTATAATGTAAAACTATGTACACAATACATCTACATAAAATAATGAAATAAATTATTATTGAATACGAGATACACACCTTGATATTAGAAAAAAGTGAAAAGAGGAGAGATTAAGAATATGATTGATCGTTTTAAAAGAAATGTTTATTAATAATATAGGAAATCTAAAATTAAGTTTTAATGAGAGTTAATAGGTGAAGCTTAAAAACAAAATTAAAAACAGCTGTCAAAAGCGTTTAAAAAAGTTACGATAAAATGTTAATAGTAATAAAATATATTTACAGCTTGTTTCGTCCTATTATGAACATCACCAGAAAAGATACTATTTAATGTTCATTTATAATAGAAATAAAGCATATATGAGTGTTACAAAAATGAGTACTAATTACAAAATCTACAACCATACTAATACATTAGAGTACAGATCAAACAGTTAAAGTGAGAAAACTTTAAGAGAAAGAGATTAGAAAAGTTTGAGAAAATAAGACGATACTGATTACGTAAGAAAATGATCTAAAATGGGTTGATTATATTTAATGAATGATGATACTTTTAGCAGTGTCAAGAATAAAAACGTTATTCATATTACCGGAACAGCTATATGAAAGGCGGGGAGAAACAATAGCCCAATTTTTCGACGGTGAGCCATGCTCAGAAATTCCAGCATGGTTCACCGTCCTGAAACTTGGTTATTGCTTCTCATTGCCTTTCATGTATAGCTGTTCCTGTAATATATATTAATTTTTCTATTCTTGAAACTGCCAATAAGTTTATTGACCTTTTTAAAAAAGAATCATTGCACCTCTATGAAATATAAGCAACCCATTATTGATAACTATCTTGTAAGATTACGTTAACGCAATCAGGCCAGTCTTAATTTCTCAACCTTTTCCAATCTCTCCTTAGTTTTTTTAGTTTAATTGTTTGATCTCTACTCTCATATATTTGTATTATATTACATTTTGTATGTAATTGGTACTCATTATTGTATTAGAATATTGTTGTAAGCAGAATAAATATTTGTTATATATTACTATTCTGAATTTCGTTGCTACAAACTCGATAATGAAAAGAACTGGACTAGGTTTCAAATTGTGTATTATTGTTTTTTAAGTGAAGGAGTAAAATATCCAGTCGTATTGATCGTAACAGAAATGGTAAGCTTGTGTTTTATTTTAATATACTTTTTCAATTCTGAAATATATTCTCTAGTTTTGTTAAACTATAAAAATTTCACCAATATTCCCTCAAACCCCCAAAAGTTAGTGTACCTCAACAAAGTACCTAAATAAAATATTAACGAATTGGATAGTTTCATATAAATTAAAGTTGTAATTGTTTTGATATATTTAACAGTTTTCAATATTATTTTGTAATTCACAGAATAATATACTCACATTTTTCTCGCTTATTTTCATTGGGAAGTCGTGAGTTCCATATTTGGATTATATAAAATATCCTGTGTATTATAGATGGAAACTTAACTAAAATGAATGTAAAAATGTAATGAGGGGTAATTAAAAACGTAAATCTTTTTGTGAAATCAGAAATATGTGCAGTTGATGGTTCTGAATAGGAAAGTGGGGAAATTCTTAGTGTCTGACCCAGTTCTAGATTATGCTAAAACCAGTACAATGACATACAAATATACATTTATTCTATGTAGATTCGTGTATTATAGTTAGTTTTCTAGTCGATTCAATAATTACAAGTTACATAAGTAGGTACTCTCTAGAGAAAGGGTCAAAAGTATCGAAGCATTTTTGCGGATAATATTATGAAGCTATTTGTAATTTTCATTTTTTTATAGATTCTCCAAAATAAGTATTATATTTAGTTAAGATTTAAAAAATTATTTTTGTGCCACTTGTATATTGAAAAATTCTCAATTATTGTCATGAATTCCATTTTATATGAAAATATCATTTTAAATGGTTTTATAAATTATTCTTTGTGATATTTATTGGTGAGATTATTGAATAGAAATTTTGACATTTTTCACGAAAAATTGAAATTGTCACTTTATAGCTTTGTCTAAAAAAGTTATTCACGAAGGAAATATTTTAGTATAGTAAGCTATATAATATTGAAATCTTGTAACCTATGATTCTATTTTATATTTTTTGTTGATTGAAGCGAGTTTTACCAATTGAATTTAAGACTTTACAGTATTTTAAAGTATTTTGCAGAATAGTTACAATATAAAAATTTGAAGAATAACTTTTATTTTCAATTTATTTAAACCTAAACTTTAAATAAGCGCATAAGCGTTATTTTGCGCACGATTTATTCTATTCAACTTTTACGGATATGTTTTTCTGCCAAAGTATCAGTTTAATTATTTTTAAAGAACATGCATATAATATGTCACCTAATCACAGTTATATATTTGTTCTATTTAGCTTAGAAACCCATAGTTGTAATAAAAACAAACTACACTACAGTATAATATTTAAATAATAAATCATAGTATAATAAATTTGCATCTGAATTGGACCTCACAGTCAATTGGTTGTTTTGGCAAGACTGTTAAAATCCCGAAGAAGGGAACCGTGGAGTGAGTCGCTATCTCCCTCGAAGATTGTTGAATTCTAACCGACACAGACAGCGACAGCGCTGTAAGCCGTCTTAGCCAACCAGGTTTCTGTACTGATTACTGAAGCAGCAACCATTAAACCGCGTTTGCTTTATTAGCTCTATCGCCCAGCTGTACCCTCACTGTACACACACACCTCACGTACCCCCAAACAACCCAGCGCATACTTTGCCAGTTTTATCGGTGATACGGGGACTTGAGAATTACTGAAATTTCGTTGAAATAACCCTTTCCATCTGCAGATTTTACCATCACGTTATTTTGTCTTGAGGGGAATCCTGAGATACTGCTTTTTCCAATTACGATTTTTTCTTCGAGTATTGCTTAAGCGTAGTAAATTTAGAAGACAGCTTCCCACAGTTTTTTGTTAGATTGGTTTTTGTGTATTATCTCTCACTTTTAAAAATAATTCGGATTGTCTTTGTTGCAACACTTTTCTTATGTAATATCGGATATTGGTTTATATTCATTCTGACAAGTTACAGGTAAGAATTATATTAATATATTATTTTTAATTATTTTTATTTAAAATAGTGTCAATGTTAAACCATAATTGAAAAAAATATTTTAAATAGTTTAAATGAATTTATATATTATATAAATTTAATAAGGCAATACCATCATCGTTTTTGAGGAATTTATTTTATGAAAAAAAATCTGAATTGTATTAGTTGTAGAAATATATACCTACACTATTTTATTAATCATTGCTGAAATAAGGTTAAAAGTATTACATGACGGCGTTTCATAAAATAACACAAATTCATTATATCAAAGTGAAAAGATACTAATACACACAATTAATACACACGATTTGAAATATATTGTGCATACTTTTTCAATCTGTATTTTATTTATGGTTCAATATTTAATTTTTATAGTCGATTTATATAAAAGTATATATATGTGTAGTCAAACATATCTACAAAGAAATTGTTTTAAAAGATGTTTATAATTGTTAATTGATATGTTAATAATGAAAATACTATTGTTTTATAATTAAATGTAAGTTAAGGTTAAAAGAATATTTAAAACTATAGTAAACAATAATGACATTTTATAACACATATTTACCTATTATTAATTCTTATTTCTGATTATTTAACAGCAAAAATTGTTATATTTAGTAGCATCTAAAATCTGATTATTTTTTTTTAAATTGGATTTTATTTTATTATTCAAGTATCTACCCGTACATTTTTCCTACACAATTGCAAAATTTGTTATATAGTAAAAATGCATTTAATAATTATGTAAGTACTCTCAAATAAAATACACTAATCAATAAATGTGTAACTATGGGTATATCATCAAACCATATACACGACATTTTTATCTTTTAACACACTTATCTTAACTTTAATCGGAAGAAATTTGCTTTAATAGACCTATTATGAAATTATGTTTAACCATCCTGTTTAATCGTGTTTTTTAATAACTTTTTAGCTTCAATTGAAATTTGCAATATATAAAATAAAAGCATATTTTATGTATTCGATGTGTCTGCTTTTTAAAGAGCGTTTAATTGAAAAAAATTAATTTTGTTAATTTATGTAAATTATGTTAATTTTAAAACATTGACAAACATTACAATATTTTAAATATATTGATTTTAAGACAGCTTTATTCTGTTTTAGTAATTATAAACAAAGATAATAAAATGATTTTCAAAAATATGATAGGTATATCAATCATAGATATTTAAAAATGATACATTATATTTGAAGGTTGCAAAATGGAAATACTTTTTCTCAATTGAATATACATTTATAATGATTACCAGAATGGTAGTTTATATTTCAATATTTCAATATATATGTATATTAACTAATTAATCATTATTTTAGATAATAGTATTTAATACAAATGGTATATTTAAATGTGGCCTTACAAAAAGCATCAATGATAAAAATATGGATATTGAGGATACTAGTTACAGTTAAATACATACCATGTAAATTTATATTATTTTACTTCTCAAATAATTAAACATATTTCTGTGTCATATATTAACGCAGTGAAATAAATATCGTTCAAATTATTTTTAAATTGAAAATACTTGACCGATTAAGAAGAAAAGTAAATCAACATCAAAAATATATTCTATTAATAATGTCAAATACATCATTTATTTTGCATCAAACCAACGGAATCTTACTAGTGTATTAACATAGTATGGTTCTCTCTCAAACGAAAAGAAAAGAAAAACAATGAACACTTCCGAATTTGTCATCGGCAGTAAAAATAACCACTAATACTGGCACCTTTACACAAATATATGTAGATATAAATGTATTTATAAGCTTCACAAAGCAGTATGAAATGTATTAAGTTTACGTGCATATTATTTTTTGAAACATCAAATACAGAGTAAATATTTAGTATTTATAGTAAAAACATAGAGAAATATTTCTAAATAGAAATATGTATAGGATCTAGTATTCAGAAAAATACTGTCTCACTTATGCACAGTGTAGTATTTTAATTATTAGAAATTGAATGTACAGAATACGGGTTTAAGACAGTGTACCTTATTTACATTTACATCATACCAATATAAATGTATTCACCAAGAATCTATTTACAATCACAAACGAATATATCCGAATTGTTTGGTATTATAATTTACTTCATTGGGCATATACTATACTATACGTATTTAATACATGATATTTAATATTATAGATATAAAAAATATGTAACTATATTAGTAAACTCACATTAATTATAGAAAAATATATACTGTTTCACGATTTACTCTATACAGTAAAAATACTTATTTATATGTAGAATTTAATAGTTATAGCTGTTATCGTTTTCCGAGTATTGCTAAAAATAAATATCGCCTTTTAAAATGTACAATGAAATGTATCAATTTTGAACAAATAAATGTCTTACTTTATTTTAAAATATTAAATAGAAATTATCAGTTCGTCCAAAATATTTAATATTAAAAAAGAATTCATTCCCAAATTAACGATTTATAACTAAATATCAAAATAGTTGTAGTTAATATGAATTTGACTTATATATGTACCGTAATTCATTTTGCTACTTCAATTTTTAATTTATACAGTTATAATTTTTTATTGAAATATGAGAAAGATATATTTTATTAGACAGATAAATTTTACTTAAAAAAAAATTCTTTCATATAATATATTTCAATATTTAGGGTTTGTTTCACTTACAATTAAATACTGCAAGATTAAGTTTGGAAATTTACAAAATAAATATGTGTAATAATTTTGACAAGCGCTTTGTAAATGATTATACAAATTAAACACCGAATGTATTAGTCAAACATCTGGTAGTAAATTTTAAGATTTTGTCAATTAACATAAACACAAAACGATCTGAAATATATTATATGTAACAAAAAGGCTTTAATACATATGGACATAAATTAATACGCAATTGGGAAATATGTAAGCATGAAAAGTAAAGTAAGCTTAATGTTACTTATTAAAATATCCATATGTTTACCTAAAAATATGTTTATTTTTATTTTTCATGTATATTTTAATGTACAATTTAGACATTTTAATAATCCTAACTTAAATAGAAGTTATGCATATCTTTTAATAATAGTGTACCTATCTATAATAGCAAAGTCGTACAGATAGAAATATAATAATGTAGCGATTATTCGAACAGTATAACATATTAACGAAACTTTTGCGTATATCATGCTATAACATTCTAATTGACTACTCTTTTTTTACAATATAAAACATATATGAGAGTACCTTGTATATAGGACCGTATCTATATGTGGACCGTATCTACTATGGAACTACCTCTTTAATACAGTTGTGATTGGAAAATGACAGTATTGGAATATTATTTTTATTATGAATCCACTGCCATTGATTTGCCAGGAATTTTGTGAAAATATCTTATCCTTGAAGAAAACAAACAGTTACTTTGAATACTTTTTTATTTTATCTATGTTAAAATTGATTACAGTTGTTTGGTTTATTAATGTATTATTTTGTTGTAAAGAATTTATAATGTCCCCTAAAGTGTCTAAACGATTTTGTTGGAGTAAAAGCGATATTTTAAAAGTTAAAACGTATTATTAAAATTTACTTTGACCTTGTTGAAGTTTTTAACACTTTCCAATTAAAACTTATCTTTATTAATTTAATTTCTATGTAAATTGCTGAAATCGGGAAATAGCTCACATTAAAACCTTTTAAGTTAAAAAAAACTTTTTAAAACTGCGTTTAATACTTTACTGAAAGCTTTTTTAGTTTTAACTCCATCAAGAAGTTAAATATTTTGAGGTCACAGTAGAACTTAACCCTACTTTTAAAACTTTTAAACGACTTAAAGCCGGATTTAACATCTGAATTTCGAGTGAGATCAAAGAAGGTTTAAAATCGCGATTTAAAATTTTGACAGGTATTAGAACTTTTTATAAAATCTACTTTGACCTCGCTAAATGTCTAAACACTGAAGCTAAAATCTCCCCATGTCAAGGTTTACATTACTCAGTTATACTAAACCGCGCAAAGCGACCACAATACATTGGATTCAATCGATATTTCTTTACTAATCAACCATTTACGCGTATGTCATAGTCAAACACCTAAGCATAGGCAAGCGGATAAGCTAACTTCAGATGTTACGTCATTATGAATTCGCACGCAGCAACCCCTTCTATTGGTCCACTTGTCAGACACCAAATATTTCCATCGCATTGAATTACGAAGTGGTTTGTAATTGCCTCGTTAGTTTGTACATTCATAAAGGGATTCATATATATGTTTGTAAATTTACTATAAAGTTTAGCTTACATTGGTAGTTTGTTAAATTACTACACACTAACTTTGTTATTTAACAAAATCGTAATGAATAACATTTTATAATTTCACATTTTAACTTTGTAAATTTTAGGATTACTGTTTTTTGTTTAATAACATACTAACTTAGTTAAATATTACAAATTATTATTAACAGTGTAATAATATTAAATAGGAAATATAATAGCTTGAAATATAGATAATAATAAATATATATATACAAAACAATTAAATTCACGTGTATCTTTCTTTCATTATATTAATTGTTATAATGAACCTGAATCAGTGAAAAAATATCTATATTTTCAATTTTTATAAGTATTGTATCACACACAGGATTTATAATCAAAACTTAGGAGCTGTTAGCACACTAATTTAATATAATTAAAGAAATTGATTAATTTTTATCAATATATTGGTAATTGAAGTGAACATAGTCAAAACGTATTAAAATCAAAAACCTGTAAGAAGAGAAAGGTAAACATTTTTTCGAGAAGGAACATTATTCCAAAAACTGATGATTGCTGATATTATATGTCGATTATTTAAAAATGTATTAATTGGAACAATAAGATTTCTTTAATTTTAAATCTTTAATCAAATCACCAACATTTCTGACAAAATTGAAAAAATATATGTGTATAACGCACATTTATTAATTGATAACTGTTAGATATACCTATTGTTTCAATATTTTCATAGTTTAAAAATAATTTATATACATATATATAATTAGAACGAGTTATATTTAAATATCTTGATATTTGTTTTCTTAAAAAAGATACCTAAACAATTTTAAATTTATAAGCTCTATGAGCTTTATGACTTTCACATACAAATTAAAATGTATAATACAATATTTTTTAAATTGCACTTAAAATTTTACTTTATTCAATCATCAGTAAATAAATATTGTTAGATAGCGTTTATTTGAACAAAGTTGCATATATTTTATATAAATTTATCAATAAAAACAAATAATAGTATAAATTTGCTTCCTGATAATATTCTTATAAAAAATAAATTGAACAAATATTGATTGTAAAATTTGAAATTGATGACCTATATGTAATTTAAAATTTAAATGCGTCAACTTGGTTAACATTCTCGGTACAACCCCTTTGATTCTTTAGTGCTTCAATCATTTCTAAATAGTTTTAACACTTTCTTTTTTCCACTTTTCCTTTTCTGATGTTGACGGGCCTGCTCATCATAAGAAAAGGCAGAGCAAGAACGAGATAGGAACCTTTAAATTGGCATCTTTTCTGAGGTTTCCGGCCCATTTTTTTCTCCCGTCACTCTATGAATAATACTCGAAAGCTGCCACAGTGACAAATTTCTCGTTTGACACGCTTTCAATCATCACCCCATTTACTTTACTGAATAAATCTGAAAGAAGTAGGGAAATCTTTTCAATTTTGTTTTTCTAACATATATGTATACAGGACTACATATCGACTCTCTATTGTATATATATAGATATATACATGGCAAGAAAAAAAGTAAAAAACCTGTAAGAGGGAGTTGTATTGCTAAGAAGAAAGGGAGTGGTAGTTATCCACTCAGTGAAATAGATTTTTTGCTTTATTAATGTCTAAAAAATACACAATTCACAGATTTCGAAGCAGCTGAAAAGCAGAAAAGAAGAGAGATGAAGTGGATACGACAACGTATACACTGAAGAGTCAGTCGTCCATTCGTCCTTTCCTTTGCTTTGCTTTCTTGCCCTCACCTCGCTGCTATCTGAAATGTCAAAGATTGAGACACGCGAGTGAGTTACACATACTTCTAGTTCGGCGATGAGGGAATTCCTCTTTTAATCATTCAAATAGACGAAATTCCCAGAGATATTGTTCAAAGTGAGGCTGCATGCCTATTATATTGTTCTGTCCCAACCTCTTCTATGATCTTTTCTGAAGGACACAGAAGGCGATGGTGGGAGGGAAGGAAGGGGTACACAGGGAGTTGAACTCAACACATTCCAAGCTAGAATAGCGAGAGTCGAGCCGAGTAAATGTTACCGACCGAGTAATGTATACACATTACATACCGAGTTAAGGTTATTAAGGTGGGGGGTGTCTACCCGCGCATAATACTATAATCAATAAGAGATTGGAAGAGGACACTAGCGAGTATTAAGGATTCAAAATAACATTTATGCGTAATAGTATACCATGTTGTAACACATTAATGATTTTTATAAAGTACACGATAGTTCGTATGTACATATATAATCCTTCAACACTTGTTAACGCTGAACACCCCTTCAACATGTAATGGACAAATTTCGAAGTTTCCTAACATCATGTATGATTTTTTCCCAAATCTAATAATTTTTTTACTATGGAATGTATCTATAGTCACCCATAGTTAGTCTACGTATTATTGTATAGCTAATATATAAGTTTAGTTTTTTGCTTGTGAAGCTCTTGTCAGGAAAACTTATGTTTCTTATATCGTTTAAAAAACATTACTGTATTCAGTAATATAAAAATGAATTTCAAGTATCAGAAAATTGATATTTTTGCTATAAAATTCTATCAATAATTACTTATTGTTTAAAATGGGAATATTATTTCTTAAATGGAAGCAATAAACATTTCTATTCGTTTAACTATGCACTAAGATATCCATATAAATTTAATTTAAAATATAACTTAAAAATTCGTACCAATTTTTTTTAACTGAAACATCATATTGGATTAAAAAGAATCTCATGAAATTCTTTTGATCTAGAAAATATTTCCAAATATCAAAAGATTATAATAGTTTTGTAGAAATAACCATTTATTATATAGATTTTAAATAATATTTGTATTATTCAAATTATTCAAAATATTTTAATCCGAACACTTTTTTATCTGGTTGTCTATGTTAGCTATTTTAAAAATTGCATATTAAAATTAGTTAAAAAATTTAATATGGAATAATTAAAAATAATTTTTTAATGTTTATAGAGTTTATATAAAATAATATAATATAAATTAGCTGTAGTCTATATGTACTTTAAAAATGTTTAAATAGTATCATTAAAAATATTAGAGATAACAATTTTGGAGAATTAACTCAGGAAATAACTTAGGAAATAAATAGTTAACATCTTTGAAGTTATACTTGTAAGAAATATGTTTAAATATTAAAAATATATTTTATTTATTTAGATACCTTAACGATACGTTATCGTTAAGTATTGATAGATAGAGTTTCAACTCTATAATGATATAAATTTCAATTGATATTAAATACTATTTCGATACTTCAAAGCCTTAATTAAAATAATCTTTCAAAATGTAATATCCGCAAAACGGTATATACTTAATAAAACAGTCTTAGGTATAAAAATGTAATATTTCGTAATTATTAGACAACATATGTAGATACTTAAAACAAATTAGAAAATAGTTATAAATCTATGAAATAATTTAAAATGAATATTTCATATCATTTATATCATTTTATAGGTACCTAATTTACATACATATAATTTTTATTGAAATAAACAGATTTTCTATCGATAACACTTAAAACATGATGTACATGAAATCAATAAGAGTTGAAACTCTGTCTATATAACGATTGCTCTGTGATACGGATAATATTTAAAATTATTTAGAAGGTTTTTGAAACACTTAATATTATGCTTACAATATACTCACAGAAAACAAATACTTCCCTAAAATCACGTTAAACTATATATTTTGCATTTATAATTTTTATTCCAACTTTTGTTTTATGGGTAAAAATCCACCTTTGTGCTCGAAGGTTTGCAGAAGAACATGTCAACCATTTCTACAAAAAAATAGATTGCATTCAAAAGTATTTTGCTCTGGTATATTTTATCTCCCAACAAACTATAAGGAAAAGTTTTGCTTAAAAAATATGCATATATATATTTAATAAATAAACTACACAGAGGCTTTTAAACAGACCTTTCACCTAATTAGTGCCACTTCCGACCTGACACGAATAGTAATGAAATGTTTTATCTCAGTTAATTACATTTTGTCGGGAGGTTAAGTGAATCTTGTTAACGAAAGTAAAGTTGTAGATATAGTGCTCGTTGTGTCTTATTTATGCACTTATGACATGTGTAAAGTCACATGGTAGATTTAAAGAGGTATTTTTTTATGTTAAAATAGAAAAGGCTTTTTGTATGCTACCTTTTTATAATATAAATTATTATATTGGTCAAATTAGCAACCTACTACAATTTGTTTTTGAAACTATTTTTGTTTTTTAATGCAACAAACATAAGTCTTTATTATTGCAAAAAAAAACATAGATTAAGAATTTTTTTAACTTTGAACTGAGATTTTTTAAAGCGTATATTTTTTAAATAATTTAAATTATTTTAATATTTTTTCCTTTTTTTTACTGTTTTATTTGAAAATACATACAACTGACATAACTTAAATGCTACAGAAAAAGTAAAATGGAAAACATTGCTATATAATTAAATTATATATTTAATATTAGTATGTGTAGGTACAATGAGAGTTAAATAATGCAACATGGCATCCTTGAAAATTTGAGAATCAAAATAAAGCAGAAGTTGTTTATTATTAACAACGCTATATCTTAATTTCCAATAACAATTGAATTATTTTCATGCTTATAGAGAAGCGTAACAAGCAGAGCAATTTATTGGACGATAATTCATGGTAATCATAGCTTTCTGCTGACAAACATTCGATTTCTAGCAATTGACTGCTTAACTGTCGTCGCATATCTCGAAATATAGAAATATATTTCCAATCTTGTTAAAAGTTAATGAAAGAAGAAATAAAAATACAAAATTTGAGCGATTTTAGTAAACGTTCGAAAATAATAATGACGTCTTTATCAAAATTAATAGCTATGAAACTAAACTGTTAATGTCATAAATGACCTTCATAATCACCATCAATTGTTATATGCTTGTCAAGTAGCTATCAATTGTCAGGAATACTTCACTATCAAATGTAATATTTTTATCACAAAATCATTAAGTAAATCTTGCACATTTTACTGTATGTCCGTATTAGAATCATATATTCATCAATGGCAAAGATATAATGCAAATAATCCCGTTGAGTAGTGGAAGTGACATTTTAAACTAATAAAATGCATTTTAATTAAACATTTTCTGTAGAAGACTAATGTTAACAACAATAATTTCACCAATTTTCCATGAATGTGTGTTTATGTGCTTATGTAAATAAAATAATAATCCTTCTAAATAGCTTTTTTAAAATTTTATTCACGTGTAAATAATACTGAATTTAGACAACAGTAATTGCTTTTGTCTTAGAGAATTAACAATAGATTGTAGTTAAATGTCAAAAATGTGACTGCATCCATATTCTAATAGATATAAAGAGCCTTATTGAGAAATATTCAATAAATAGATCTCAGCTTAAAGGATTTAAAATATCCCATTCTATATGCTGTCACAAAATCTATTTTTGTTTTGTATTTATACATAATGCTAAAATAAGCTTGTTATTATATTTCCCAAATTTCATAACATATTCACAAATATTTTCAATTAAAAAATATCGGAAATATACATATAGTAATAAGCACCATAATATGTCAGTAAAATAAATAAATTGTATGTGCGTCTTACATACAACCTAAAAATTTAAAGAAAACGTTCCTGTTTTCTCTCAGATTTTTCTTAAAGTTTTTATATATTTTTAAGAATTTCATAATATTCGTACTTAAACAGGTACAAATATTTTGTATACATTAGGATATTTTTAAAATGAATAATTAAAAATGAATGTCAAAATATTTTCTATTGGTTATTCCCAGTTTCCTAGCATTGTTTTTCCGAATTTATTTAGCTAAGTTTAGTTAATCTAAACTTTAGAATATCAACAGAATAAGTAGTAATTTTATGAAGTATACCATAACACTTTCTTTGTCCGTATTATCATTTTATTGTATATATAGAATGTATATGCAAAATAAATTATTTTGTATTTTTATTGAAGTGTCTATTGACAAGTTTCTTTAAAAAACGCCAATCCAAGTTGTTAAAGTACTTTTAGGAACAATTATAAAAGTATTTATATTTTATACGGAGATTTGTCTAAAATATTTCATTTAAACACTAAATTTATGTTATGTTTAATTATTTTTGAGACTATACAATTTAATTTTAATTGAACTACAGATTTGGAGTCTCAAGTAAACAAAAAGTCAATTTAAAAATTGATTCATACTGCTTACAACATGATAGAGCAACACAAACCGTTCAGCTAAAACAAATAAAAAAATAGAAAGTCTAAAATCATATGATTTCAATTATGTTTCATAGATTCATCAATAAATTCAGTTTTAGCACATAAATCTGAATTTTATTTTTGTAAATAAATATTTAAGTTCTAAAGTTTGTGAACTTAAGACTTCTAATAAAATGGATAATTTTTGTTCTTTATTTATTGCAAGCTACAATTAAGAATAATTTAACATTTATTGAGATATGAATTTTCTTTTGGTCATAATTTTTTGCCTGTAAAAATATTATACGAAATTTATTGATGCAGTAGTATTTAAAACATTGGTTTTGTAGACATGACTTTATGATCGATCAAAGCATCGATCATATGTTGCAAATCCAATATTTGACTACTAATGTTAGTTTAAAAAATATACATTTAAAATATTTATTTTACCAAATATAATATTATGTTCATTTAGTTATAAGTATACAGAAATTGATATTTTTAATAGTCTTTATCTATACATCTCTTAATATAACGATGTCTAATAAGAATGGGACGGAAGCCAAATTTGTATATAATTTGAGCATGTGTTGCTTCCGGACTTCAAGAAAGATACATTCATGATAATTGAAATGAATGCATTAATTCCAAATTGTAATTAATTGTTTTAATGTGCAGAATAATATATTTCGTATTAGATTTTGTCAATTTTGTAACATGTGATGAAAATTTAAGAATATGGATTTTGACAATAAAGAAAATCAAAACTTTAGAGGAAGAACAAAATTGAATTAATTTTGTATTATCTTGTTCTATAAGATTAAATTAATTCTTATTGAGACAGTAAGAATTACACGGTATAACAACGAATAGTACGATATTTATTTCATAGAATTTTCATTATCATTGAATAATGACCATAGAGGTGGATCCTTACTTCCAAAATCTATAATAAATTAAATGAAACATTAAGAAAAATGAATTAGACAAAATTGATTAGAAGTTGTGCATTCAGGGGAAATATTATCTCAATACTTTCATTTCTTATTAGTATTTTAGATGACTAACTATAATTCACCTCTCAAGAATTAACTATATTTAACAAAGTCCTTAAACAATATAGTATAGAAATAGCTATTTGTGTCCTAGTCTACCGGGATTCCAACGTGCTCGATCACCAATGTGGTGATAATCGATCCGAAGAATGAAAGAGAGAAACCTCCTTCTTCCCTTTTTCTTCTTTAGTTTTCTTCTAACAAAGTTCGAAATTATAATAAACATATTATTGTGAATTGGAGTATAAAACATTCTTATGCTATATATATGAGGTGTAACTACGCATATACTCAGTAGATACTTGTTAATGAATTATTTTAATACAATTGTCTGACAAAAACTGTAAAACAATTATAATATTTAGTTAAAATCAAACTATAATATTTTATGTTTTTAGAAAGTTAAATATTTATTTACCTGATAATATATATATTTAGAGAATAAGAGATTTTTTGTAAGAAATATACATATTTTAACTAACCAAAATGTAGATGTTTAAATTATATGCGATCCCATATATTAATTAAGTTATACTTTTAAAAACAAAACTGTTTTTCATAATTGTACAGTGCGAACAAATACTTTAATCACATAAATTATACACGTTTTACATACCCATAATAAATATCTGTTAGTGTTACATATGTTTAATTTTATTATTTTGAAAAACGCTGCAGTAATATCACGAAACAAGAGTCGTTTACTTAAAAATGTGATATATATTATTTATAATTTATTATATACCTTAACATACTGTATAATACAAACCAAACAAATATCTAGATGTGTAACTATAATAATATTTTTGTGTGATATTATGCCAAATAACTATAAAGTTTGAAAATTAATTTGCACCAAAGTCAAACCACATGAACGTCATTTATTTGGTTCAGAAACAGCGAAAGAAATCAATTACTCTACAGTTTAACTTTATATTTTAATTCCATGAGATCATTTATCACCGTTCTTTTTCGGAAATAGCCAGTTTGAACCAACCAAGATTTAAAAATTAAAATCTACATCTTTAGTTACTTCAAAATTGTTATTTATTTTGAAATCTACATCTGCTGTTGACAAAATAGTTTCTTCTTCTAATTTATTTAGGTATATTAAGAGATATTTCTAAGTCATAGTAAACAAAAATGAAAAAGAAATAAAGAGAACGAAAAAAGTTTAAAAATTTATCGACTTGTGAACGCAAAGTACCTATGGTTCTGGTTTGGGTATTTAAAAAAAATGTATACAGAAATAAAGAATGTTTTTGTAAGAATTTTTTTTCTGATATGTAGTGTCGTGTTACTTTAAATAAGGCTGTAATAATAATAATAACAATAATAATAATTTATTTAGAGCAATTAATATAAATATCAAAGTAAAAACAATTTTACATAAGGAATGACAATCGTTTGCCAATTATACAGTATAGTACACACAGAACAGACCCTTTCGGAGAACCCTGTACACGAAGAAACAATACTTTCATAGGCATCTGTTGTCTGAAATTATTTTTCCGCAATACAATACAATATATATATATATTATACAAAACATATTATAGTCCTACCAATTTATGTACCCTTAAATTCCTGTGACACAAGAATATTTAAAAAGTTAAATATTTAGTCAAAGGTATTATTCATAATAATCATCAAAAAGTTAAAATAATCTAACAAAGTTTTCTTTACAATATTTAATGTACTTCATAGTTTAGTTAATTTGAAGTAAAATCCAAATTTATTACGTTTACACAGTCTGATCAATTCACACATTTATATTATATATTATATTTAATTTACATAGAGAGGGAGTTCCCGAATTTACAAATTATTAAATATGCTTTTCAAAATAATCGGCTTACATTTTATATATGTTAAATAAAATATTAATTTATTTTAACCTCTTTTTGAAGCAGAACATTTTCTTTATGGAAACTTGAATGACTGCAATTATAATAAATAGACGTTATAACTGAAATATTTTTGATAATTTAAGTAACTAAAAACTTACTATAACCATAGAAACGTTTTTTAATACAGAAGTATGTCAAATTGTTCGTGAAGTTCAATATTAGTTTCAGGAAAATCTAAGGAAGGAAGCTCTAAAGAAGCTAATGTAAAAATGCACTTTACTTATCGAAACTATATATTGCAAGTTCTAAGTGATGAAATGTCAAACTCTCTTAAAAAACCGTTTATTCTTTATAATTATAAAAGTAATCCACTCTATTATAGATACACAAGGATTTTTTTTAATCGGGTATTATACATATACCATTTTGTTATATTGTCTTATTAATTAATGTGTAGTTATTTAAAAATACACAAAAAGCCTTTCTAAAGGTATAGGCATTAAGAGATAGTATTTACAATAAAAGTTTTCATAATTTATATAATATACATGTAGTTTGATCTTTCTTTAATGTTTATCAACATGGAGTAAGGATTACCCTATATTTCTTTTATTAGTTATATTCAAATAGATTGATATTGTTTGCAGCACATTAATTAAAAATTTCATAATAAACATTATATATAATGCAATTAAAGAATTTACATTAACAGTTCAACAAATTATTATATTTAACCAAATCTGATAAGACTGTAAAATATCACACTGACAATTTCTATAATGCTGGATAGTTTTTAAACTTGTGTCTGGTGTGTAATGCAGCTATGTTATATTTGGCGCCTGTTGCGTATAGGCTGAAATGTAGAGTAAACTGTGTGTTTAATATAAATGTAACTGTGAGATAAAAAAATACTACGATATATAGATTTTGAGACAAATGAAACTGTTGACCGAATCAAATAAATATTTTTTGTATCAATCAATATTTTTGTATAATTTCTTCAATTATTGCATTTTATAAACTACTAACTTTATAAGTCAGAGGAATCCGTGTTAGTTAATACAAGGAAATATAATAATTATTCAAATAACATAAATTCACGTCTTAATATAATAGTGTTTAATTGCTAAACGTTCTCGTAAGTTTACATCGCCAGAGCTGATATAAAAGTGATACAATGAAGAAGGTATAATAGTTAAATACTAATTTACAGTGTGTGACGTAATACAGTAGCGACGAGCTCACGGGAACAAATAAGACTAATACAATGAAATCAATATCATATACACGAACATACACAAGATTAAAACTGAAATAACAGAAGGATACTAGGTGCAAGAAATGTTAACAAATATACACACATATAATAGAAATAAGTAGTATAATAAATAAGATATAAATAGATAATGTATAGCATACATAATAAAATCCAATAAAATAATAAATATAAATAAACATTACACCACAAAGTCATTTCGCTCACCCGTAACATCACCGTTTATAACAGCCGGTGATAATGATAAATTGTAGGTGTATTCCTCTTTTTCGTTCATTGTCGGAGATTTTTCTTTTATAAGTATGGTTTCTGCTATTCTTATGTCGTATTGTCGTATTCCTTTGCACAGAATTTGTAGCGATTCTTCTTGGATACCATTGACGCATTGGTAAGTTGCTGCTGCCATTGACCCTCTATTATGCTCATTCCAGCGTTGTTGAAGATGTCGGCAAGTGTAGCCGACGTAGTAACCTTGACAGGTCTGACAAGAGTTCTGTAAACAACTTTGGATTGGAGCATTTTATTGATTCTGGCCTTTGTTGCAAATCATACTTAGTTTTTCGGTGCGTATTGCAGTTCTTATATTGGAATTTTTCCTTTCGTTGATTCGTTGGACTTTCTTCAAAACATCTTCTGTTTATCTACCCAAGGAAGTGTTGACGTGGTGGTCGTATTCTTTTCCGTGTTCTCACTTTGTAAGTTTTATCTTTCAGTTCTTTCAGTTTTAATTTTATGTATGTTCGTGTATATGATATTGATTTCATTGTATTAGTCTTATTTGTTCCCGTGAGCTCGTCGCTACTGTATTACGTCACACACTATAAATTAGTATTTAACTATTATACCTTCTTCATTGTATCACTTTTATATCAGCTCTGACGATGTAAACTTACGAAAACGTTTAGCAATAAAACACTATTAATAATTTTATCAATAAAAATGCGTTATATATGTATATATAAACTATGCATAAAATTGATCCAATAACTGTTGACAAATTAAATAAAATTAAAAATATTTTCTTTAGGTGTCAAAGTTATCACACACGTGCGATTTCATTTTTAAATATTACTAAATATTTTTAATTTAGCCATTGCACTTTTTGTCTAACAACACCGTGTTTTGTATGTCGGATAGCCTTAACGTTATAATATGCTGGTAAATTCTTAAGTAAAAGAGAAAGTATCACGCATCTTTCTCTCAGCTAAATTATGTATCGCTAGCATCTTCCCCTGATATTAGATTCTGCTTGGATGTTTGAGTTATCGGGATTCTTTCTCGATTGGGACCCAATTGTGTTTACTCAAGAAGAATTTAACTGACAATTTTGGGATGTGATTCTGGGCGATATTATATAGCTATAGAGTGACACTCCGTCCTCATTCGGTTATGGTTAAATAATGTAAGCTCAAAAATGCTGTTAAAAGAGTTAATAGTTTTTATTATATATGTGCAAGATCTTTGGAAAAAACTAACTAATTTCTTTTATGTAACATCGAAATTAAAGTAAATATATGTGCTTTCTATATAATCGTAAAAATATATACGTGTGTATATAATTTATAGAGTTTTAGTTTTCATTGGCAAACGTCTTTTCTTTTTAACTTAGCAATTCCGTAGAGTTACATAAATATGTAGGTAAAATTTACTGACATATAACCATATAATAAATCTTATATGAGTACAGTATTTCTGGAATAAGCTGTGCATTGATAATTGGTAATTGAATTTACCGGAAATACTCGTATATTTAGTTATTGTATTTTGAATAGTCAGAAATAATTTGATTGAACTTAAAATGACAGTAAAACTAATTCAAAGCATTTTTTCTAGATAAAAGTAAAAGCTTTAATAAAACTTTTTATCAATTCGATATATACATTGATAAACTAATGTTACATTAATGTGCTCAAGAAAAGATAAGAAGATGATTAAGGAGAAAGGGGAGTTCTCAATCTTATAAAGTTCAAGACGATCCAGTGATTACCTAGTTGAGGAAAGAAATGAGCAGCAGTACAAGACTGTACTCCAACTTATTTGCAGTATTGGGTTCGGGGGGGGGGGCAGCATAGCGTCAGTCGCGATTCTTTCAATTCGAGCCGAACCGTACCACGCCGTTCTGTCGTGTTTGTACTATGAAATAAATAGTAGACAGCATACATAGTGCACACTAGGGAGTTATATACCTTTGAGGGAATGGTGGGGTGATTTAAAGTTACACGAATCAATACCCGATCACTCCCTCAGTTTGCCACCCCTTCTCAATTTTCATAATATAACAAAAAATAGACCCCGACCTCAAAAAGACGATCAAATTGACATACAGGAGCACCCAGCTCATTCTCATGTCATACAAGCACAGCTTGTTTTCTGGTGAGGGGAGTTCGGCTTGCCTGAAAAGAATACTTCTTTCCGAACCGCGGTTCCGCGTGCCGTCTTTGAAGAAAAGGAAGGATCTTCTCGTTCCTGTCTGTATTCCTACTGGAAGCTGCGCACGTTCCACGAATATTCGAGTAAACATTGAGTCGTTTTTCAAGGTCAATAGAAAAACCAAATCTGCGTGATTGCCGCCCTATAAGCCCTCTACTCCGCACCTCGATTTATTTTCATTACTATTTTCATACTGTTTTCCGCTACAAAATATCCTAAAATTACTCCCGCTAGTTGTGTTCTTCGTTCAGCCAAAACCACCTTGCTATAGTACTTGTCGTTTGTTTTCAATTATTTTGTTTTCAACGTATTGTATTTCTTTTGATATTTTTTAAAAGATAATTGCGAGAATTAAAGAACTCTGATAACAGTGGCTGCGCAATTCTATGTTTTCAATATCTTCCCGTAGATAATATGAATAAGAAAGTTTTTCGAACAGTAATTCATGGATCTCATATTTCTTGATTTAACTCTGAAAAAGTATTGTTTACTACCATGTTATATTTAATTACTATATAATTTCTATAATTACATCTTTCATAATTTAAAATATAGTTTTTCTTGTTCGGATTATTATGTTATCTGCATAATTGTTATAATCAAT
Source organism: Invenusta paracnida (assembly GCA_036023295.1). Classification (NCBI taxonomy): domain Eukaryota; kingdom Metazoa; phylum Platyhelminthes; order Proseriata; family Coelogynoporidae; genus Invenusta; species Invenusta paracnida. The sequence continues at coordinate 36,174 of JAYRBW010018895.1, read as the reverse complement.
ATATTTAAGAATAAAACAAATTTTAAAATAATTAATATTTATTTTAGACAGTAAATTATTTCGTTATGGCATGTAAAATTAATTCCTCAATACGATCCTTAAATTATATGGTATGTAAATTTGTTTGTTGAAGTCTTAAATGACCCAGTTAACGTTTTATTTATACAAATCATTTATTACTTATAGATTTTTTTTACATAGTACAATTAAAGAGGTTATTTTTTATACATTGCTGCATTTAAAAATTGATTATATTGTTTTCAATTAGATTGAATTTACTTAATATAGTGAATATCAAATGTACTAAACGTATAGAAAAAGATTTTTCATTTTTCATAAAATACATAGGTAACTATAGGACTATACCAATATGCCTTGCATTGGTTAAAGGGTGCAATTTCGTAATTGTTGACACTTACCGTGAGAATAGTTTTATATTATTATGTTCTGTATTTGGAATTATAATTTTGCTGTGATATGTGTGTACATATTTATATATACAGCAAGAATGACTCTTTATATGTTTCTCCGGGATAATAAAATTCCCAGATTTTACAAAATGATCAGCCATATATGTATCTATTCGGTGTCAAGAGAAATTGACCAAGATTCACCATTATAGTCAATACATTTATAGGTCTTATGAACCTTTTTGATATAAATTGTAATTTGAAAATATGAAAGTATGAAATTCATATAGCATGATAGATATGTATAGATGAAGTGTTAAAAATATAACTGTAATTTATTTGATAAGGTCAAACTATAACGAAGATTTTTGCTTCAGTAATAACCCTTTAAATTAAATATACGTTCATTCATTTATAAGAATGATTCAATTAAGGCACAAGTATATATATATATTAAATATATGTGTATTTATTATATGTACCTGTATATATTTATTGATTCACATAAAATTTTGTTTATAAGCAATATCGTTCACTAAACAGTAATGAAAATTAATCTATATAAGTAAGCATTTATTACTAGTATTTGTCTTATATTTTCCAAAATAATTTATTTCTTAAACCTTTTTTTCAGTAACTAACTTCCCTCCTATCCTTTCGTTGAGTAATATGGAATATAAAAAGGAAATTTAATAAATCTAAGTGCTTTTCTGAGTCCTGATGGCAAGTTTTTGTATTTAATATCCGACCACAAGATCAAAATTTAAGTTTAAAGATTTTCACAAAGTTGAAAGCAAGCAAAACTCTAACTACTGCTATATATATATCAGAAATTTCTAAATAGGTTGAACGCGTGCAGTGCAGGATTTTTGTTGTTTATTTGCATAGCGATTGACGTTTTGCATTTTCGAGGGATATGTAAATGTTTATTTATCAGATAGGTTAAATACCTTCGTCGTTTAATTTTCTTAATATCAAATTCCTCTCCTTTCTTTGAGAAAACACGATCCATCTATAAGACCTGAATTATGAGATCCTTTTTGTTCCCATCAACTATTATCTTAACTTGTACACAAGCAAACTTTTGATACATACATATTTATCTAAATATGATATCCTGCGAATTTAAAACGTATCTTTAAATTATGTTTGATAATTTTTTAAATTAATATTTTTATTTAGAGTGGTTTAGAGTGGGAATCGTTTTATATATAGGGTGCTTTGTAAATAATTTCGTTTTTAGGAATAGTCAATATAATTAAAAATCGTGTAATTACAGTAACAGTTGATTGAGTTAAATACAGATCATAAAGTAATATGCAGGGTATTTACAAGTAATGTTTACCATTCTGAATAATTATTTGGAAATTCTCGATCATGTTATCGGATGAGCGTTGCATGATGTTAGCTGTGAAGCTTGGCAGTTCAGTTGATAAAATGTTAAGAAAATCTTTCCTGTGAATAAAGTCTTCCTTGCTTGATCTGATTGACTCAATATACGCGTAGAATACAAAACAGTCGCACACGTTTGTGTCGGGGCTGTACGGAGATTGCTTCAATAGGGAAATGTTTTTTTGCCAATGAAGTCCATTGTCTGTCTTGAGACATGGGGTATGGCGTTATCTTCTATTAACGTCATGTTCTCAATTTTCTTAAAACTACTGCTTCATTTCACTTAAAACTGAATGTAGTTTTCAATGTTTATGTTATCATAGACTATTTTAAAGTATTGGAAACCTGAGAGAAATGGCAACATAAACAAAATATTTTTCTTCAATTAGTTTGCATGCGTCTGTGAGTGCAGACGATCTCCACCTGGACCAACTCACGAACCCATGTCATTTTTTTAGAGTATAAGGTATCAACAAAAAACCCATTTCTCATCAATAGAGACAAGATTGGCTTTTGTGATTCTATATTGGAAACCCAACATAACATATATTCACATCGTTGTATTCTTAACTGTCGATGGACATCAGTGAGGGGATTCGTGAGACCCATTATGTTTTCATCCTTTTGTCTCAAGATCTTCGGTTAAAATACAGTGAATCATTGTGTCGTTTAAATTATGTAATCTTGCAAGACTTTTCTTGCTTAAATTGCTATTATCTTCAATTGCTTCAGAAACCTGGTCGATTGCATTTATTCTGATTTCACTTATACGAATCCTTGACCAGGAATCTGTCCAAAGTATATTTTTGTGTCATTCTTTAATTCTTTCATGATCTGCAGAACTCTTGGAAAATTTAAACATTCCAGTCGAAAAGCTGTTTCTAAGACTTTAATATGAATATACATCGCATTTTTTATAAATATCGGTTTAAAAATACCTATCTATAGATATATAGATATCAATAGTCATCTATAAAAATACATGCTTACATAAAATTATTTAGATTAAGAAAATTCAATCTTAAAAAACGAAATTAATTACGAAGCACCCTATAGAAAGGTAACTACATAGTATATATAGTCAGAAAGAAAACTATTTTATTTTTTTATACAATTCTTTTAAGACTCTTAGGATTTGTTTATATTAATTAATCCTTTAAAAATACCAAACGCTAAATAAGCAGATATAAGTATACAACTATACAAATGGAGATATGAGTATACATATAATTTCCAAATACAAAAGCGGTTAAATTGAATTGATTTAGTATCGTTACAATGAAAATAATAATAACATACACTATGTCCTTAATGATTTTTATGTAAATGGGAAGATTCCGCGTTTGGAAATATGTTTTGTTAGTGTTATTTTGTAATAAAGACAAAATAATAAAATAAGTGAATTGCCTCGACAAGTTAGTTTTATGTGACGATACATTGAACATACATAAATACAAATGAAGATCGGAGAGCTATATATACATATATTTATAAATATATATAAACTGAAGAAAGGTTGAACTGAAAAATATGACAGCAAATAATATGTTAAAACAATGGAAATTATAATAATGTCAAATTAAATATATTTTAATAATCATGTTCATATAATGGCATATGCACACAAGTTAAAATTGGTTATTGTAAATAAATGCCAACCAATAAAGTAAATGTAAGAAACGATAATCAAAATAAGTAGAGTATTTAAACAATTTTTGTATTTACATTTTTAAGTAAAGTAAAACATTATTGATCATTTTATTCTGTTAACTCTATTAGTTGAATTACATTTTCCTATATTTATTACTATATATTAAAATCTTTGGAAATTTTTACAAAATGTCTGCTCAGTCTAAAACTTCTGCTCACACAGGTGATACGGGCACCGTGGGAAAAAGGAAGAAAAATGTCAGATTTCAATGTATATAAATTTATACTTTGTTAACTCAAGATATTATCAATGCACACAAATATTATTTTAACCTATATTGATTAAAACTATTGATTGATTTATCTGTCATTTTTAAATAGAAACAAACTACTGTTCTATTTCCTACCTCTATATATATTTTCTTTTATAAACTTAGACTGAGGATCCAGAGATCCACCCTAAATGAAGATAGATAATAATATAAGGAATTCTAGCAAGCAAAACAAGAAAGCGTGTGCCGATCCACTTCATGTCAGATCAGAAATAAATAAGCGCAAGCGGTTAGAATAATAAATAACGGCTCAAGTATAGAGAAGAGATACGGAGTGCCAACTAGCCAAGAAAGGTTTTTTACCCTCAATATATTCCCATACAGATCTACAAGGGAATCTCAAATTGTCATCAAAGGTAAAGCGGCCGTTTCGGTAGAGGAAATAAATTTTTCACAATCGTTTAGGGGCTAAACCTTAACCAACTGCAGTTAAGAAAGTATATTAAGCCGTCGATTTTAGTGAACCCTGTTATTATATATATAGGTACATAAGCAACATTAATGGTGTATATCAACATGGTTATAAAAACAGAAATTAACTTGTAAATAGATGCACGAATCTTCGCGATTAAATGATAATAAGGTCATTTACACGTTCCTTTTGAACAAATTTTGAAATGTCTGCTTAATCAAATGCCTCATTATATTTGATATTTAAAGGTACACAATTATGCAATTAATTTATACTATAATTTTGAAGCGCTTCACTATTTCATTATACATATCTTAAAATTAATCTGTTAAATTTCAAACTTATTATCTGATTTTCATAAGCTTATAAGCCTTTACAATTACTAAGTAATAAACAAACAGTTAATAATTTTTCATATTTTTTTGAAAATCCATTATTTACAATATAGTAAAATTTGGGAATATCGGATCAATAAAATTGCAGAAAAAGATCAGTTATATGCAAAAATTCGATACGGCCAATTTTCTTATTGTTCCTGAAAACAAATGTTTATCTACAAAATTATCAATGCCTTCATGTCTGCAATAAAAGGAATCAAACGTGATACATTAAAAGATGATTTATGTATAATAAAATTTAAGATATCAGTACTAATTTATAGCGACAAAATAACCACTGTTTTGCATTTGGGACGTAATTGTTTTGTTTTAGGTAAAGGATAAATATCTTTTTTATAACTATTTATCTTTAAATAACTTTTTTTATATCATCTATAGATGATAATTCATTATATCATGTATGTAAATTCAACATAGATCTTTGTATTTACCCTTCTACTATAAGAATATTAATTTTATATACTGTTTCAAACAAATATAACATAGCTATAGTGAATGTAAATTTAGATTGTTGGAATACGCGATAGTAACTAGCAATTTATTTCATTCAAATGGACAAATCGATATTTTTACTGTACGTGTTATTATACTGTGTATTTCTTTTTGAAATGTGGAGGTCAATTAAAATTACGGTTGATTATAATGGAGTTCGAAAATATAAAAATTAGAATATAAAATTGAACTTTGCGAATTTTATCATTAATTTGTTTCGTTACTTTAAAGTAAAATTTGTATCCATATATCAATTTTTTAATAGGATCATACTTGATTGTTCAAAATAATAATCTGCGTATAACTTGTTATGTAATATGTATATATATTCACTTATCAATTGGAAATAAAATGACCGTTTTAATTGACGCATAAGCAGCTATTTATTTAAAATTAAACTTAATATTAAACTTTAATTTAAGTTTAATTTGTTTAAATCGACTCGCTCTTTTCCCTAGATTCTTAAAAACACATTTTATGCCAATAATTTAATTACCTTAAGAATGGACGTTTGTCGAGTCAGTATGTGTTGTATGTAATTTTACACGTAACACTTTTTTGTTAACTTCGCTGTGTACAATGAGTATAGCCAATCGCTTATCTCTAGATGCTGTCTAGTCTACATTGGAGTTGTGATCAGAAAGATGATCCGATGATATACACATATAGTATGTACAGAGATCTAACTTTTCCGAGCTTCTAACGCTCCCTACTCAGAGCAAGCAAACAAGCAAGCAACCTATCGACTTGTCAGTCAAATTCTAACAATTCATATATAGGAGGATCCTCTTCAAGTTTAATTATATGTCTCTTCTTCCTCTATGTTTATAAAGTTAAACTATAATGAACTTATTTTCTGACCTATGGAGATGTTTATTTCCTGGAGGTATATTCAGAACTTCATTCACTTATTTACCTCTTTACTTGAACCATTGTTTGAATGCGCATAAGTAGACCTGTTGTTTAGAGCATCCAAAGTTCCGCTCAACCTCTCTTCCTTCCTTCCTTCCATCCTGCAATCTGTCAATTTATTAGCGGGTTAATTTTGTATTCTGAATGTATGTACTTATTTAGTAAAACTACATAATATAATATAATACTAATACTAATACAAATAATTTAAAAACTAATCTAATTGGTATATAAAATATGTTTAATTCTATTTATATTATTTATAATGGGCTATGCAATGTAAAATACTTAAAAATTTTTATTCCATGTATCATAACTGTTAAATGTTAAATCTAATAACAACAACCTTAATGTAATAAGATAAGTTGTTAAAACATTTAGCAATTACTTTACCACTAGGTATATTCTTTCTAAACAAATAAACTATATTACAAAATCATGCATACTAATATGTAAATAACGCTTCTGTAATAAAGATTAATATAAAGTATGAATAATTGAAAAGTATTCCAAAATAATGTATAATAGGTATACTACTATTAAAATTTGTATCAGCATTTATTTATTTCAAGATGACAAACACAATAAGTAAAGAATATACGAGAAATGAAAACGCTCTTTGAACCCAGAGACCATAAAATGATAATAATTCCAGATATTGTATTAAGTTATGTTTTAAATAGTCTTATATGCCCGTATATAAGATTATTATTACACAGAATTATGTAAGAATTTGTTATTATATAATTGAACAGTATATATGTATGTAATATATTGTTAATAGCTGTATAAGTAAGATTGTATAAAATAGGGCAGTATATGTGGTATATTGTTAATAGTTGCTATAAGTAAGCTTGTCGCTAATAGCTAATACTATTAAAGTACAGATGTCAAGAAACATTGCAAATATTCTCATGTAAGATACTTATGCTATACTTTATACATATGTCGAGTTTAAGCTCTAATAATGTACAAATATACAATAACATTACGTATTGAAATAATTTTGTCGTAACAATTAGGAGCTTGTGAAAAATATTTTTTATTTGTGAAAGTATTTTGCGTGTTTAACATGCATAAAGAAAGAACACTTTTTTAGTGATTCAGGAATAGCATTGTCATTCCAGTAAGTTTTATTGATAGTTAAATAAGTTTCAGTCTACATTACAAAAATAAACTAATTGTGTGTATATTGACAACAGTGACAATGTTTCTTTGATTGACTCGATTTTAAATAAATAACATTAGGTATACGTACATATACATATTATATATGTGTGTACCTATTTTCATTAAGTTTATAAAAATATGCACGAATTTCAAATGCCCATGATATCAGACAAAATATATAAGCTATTCATTATAACGATCCTTTCAGCAATTTAGTGCTTTCATATGAGTAAATATAAGGAACGACTTTACCCAAATAAGAAAAAACTAAGAATATATTGATTTATATATTTTATTATAAAGTGAATGCATTTATAATAATGCAAGTTCCTTTTTAGTTAATTATGTATTGATTAAATTTCAAACATTATTTCTGAATCAGTATTGAACTATACAAATTCTGTATGGATATATCTAATACCTTTGTGATAATTACACAAAATATTTTAAAGAATGAATCTCTAGCATTTTATGAAGTATAAAATAAATTTATTTTTAAGAGAATTTTAGTATTACTTTTTTTTAAATAAGATATGAAATGTCAGTCAATCTTAGAAAATTCACTGTTTGAAATCAAAATAACTAGAAATGAATGCAACAGTAAAGAAAACTCTAGCTTGTCCAATATAAAATAAATTATAAAAAATATTTTTTAATATATTTTTTTTATCCGTTTTTGACAAAGAAAGGAAGCTGTCATGAATTGATGAATTTACAAATGCCTTTTTGAGGGAAGCTAATATTGAGTATATATCGTGGAGATTTACTAGCTGTCATCCTACCCGTTATAAAATAGGGTCACTTCAGTTTGCATGTTTCCAAAATTAAATAAGAAATTTGTTCTTTACGGTTGAAAAATATGTTTAAAATAAAGATGTATATATACATTTTTAGGTAGAATTTTTTTTCCATAAAATTGTTCTGACTAAATCAGTATAGAACACTATAAGTATTTTTAATTCCCGAGATTGTCAAAAACGCATGAAATGTACTTAATTTGTTAGAATAATCTGAAAACATTCTGTATTATAAAAATTATAAATGTTTGTAAGTCTGCCAAAAATTTCTTATCGGATTTTTTTGATTTTTAGAAATTATAGCATATTTTGAACTTATTTCTTAATTGACACTAATATTACTAATATTACTATTATTATTATTATAATCCGACTAATTAAATGGAAATGGAAATTTAGTTTTACATTTAAAACATACAGATAAACAGAATTCTTGATACAAATTATCATTTCAATTTGATTTCAATTAACACATATATAACAATCTTTTAATAACACATAATTATATTAAATAGCTATGCATACATAACCTATATCAATTATCTTTTATTAAATATATAATTTTAACACACTTTTTCGAAATTAGATACAAATATAATATTTTCTGCTTTGTAAAACGATTTAACTTTATTAGTTACTATGTATTTATTTAATACTTAATACTATACTATTGAAAATATTTTGAAAAACCCATATAATATAAATGAAGTAAAAACACAGTCTATTTTATACTCTTACAAAAGTTAATCCGGTCAAAATTATTTCAATGTCGTGAATTGGACATTTTATGGATGAATAATGGTAAGGTTAAAGATATAATTGAAATAGTATATTATTTCAACAGATACTTAATAACCACTGTTATGGTAATCTGAAATTAGAGCTTGTAAACCTAATATTTTAAACTTAAATACATATTTGTAATTATTAGACAAATTTAGACAGATATAATTACGTGTATATTGTGTATACATGTATATATATATATATATGTATATTACAGCGAAACAATTAAAAAAAATCAGAAAATTAAAAGACTTATTTGTTATTTATTATTTATTAAATAAATACATGTGAAATGTTGAGTTATAAAAGTAAATATTAGTTTTTTCAAAAAATTACATATTCATCTTTGAAATAACTGCAAAGATAGTATATATTCAATGTATTTATAACGAAATACTAATATACATAAAGATATATATATGTATAGTCACCTATATTGTAATTGATTTTATGTGTACACGACGTTTTCCAAGATATTCTTTAGAGTGTGTCTTATGCATACCGTTTACACTATTGTATTATTTAATATAATTTTGTTCTAATTTTAAACTGATAGGTAAATATAACCTTTCGCGGTGTTTATCAGGGCCCTCTATATATAAATAATTAAAACAGTTGAAAATAACATATTTTACTAATTACATTTTTGAATATGTTATATTTAACAATATAAAAATAATAAATGTTTTGTTATAATACTCAAAGGTAAACACCTGATTTAATTTTTTTTACTTCGTTCCCTATACAACATGTGGATACTCGAATGTATATATATATAATATATTTAGTACAGTAAATTGTTTTTCAATTTAACAAACGGACACACTTATTGTTATATTTTATGGTATTTCAATTTTTTTGCCAATAAATGGTATCTATAATCACATCTTGTATAATATAAGATTTTTGCTTGTATTGAAAGGAGATTTATTTCTTAAAATCATAAAATAAAAGTTAAAGCAATACAAATAAAATAATATAATTGTATATTAATTATTTTTTGAAGTGCGAATGTTACTTATTCAAATTTAGAACAGTTTAAGTATTTCTCCTTTATTTATTGTCTACGCCAAGCGGTTTTAAAGGATTATTCATTGAGGTCTTATATGTACAAAATAATTTATTAAACTTATGAGAACTAAGGAGGTTTACAATTGAATATTTTGTATAACTAAGCCTCCAAATTCATACTATTGTTTTGTCAAAATATATTTTCTACGTCAATTGTTCTATAATTGGTACACAGTTTGGGTTAAATTGTGTAATAACATTTGTTGAAGTCAAAGCCTAAAACATTAATATGTGTATGCTTCTCTAAATCAGAAATATATAAAATATTAATAATAAAAATATGTTATAACCAAATGCACTATTTTTTTAATTGTAAACATATTCTTAATTGTCATTTGCTAAAGTTTTTTAGAAAATAGTACGTGCACATTACAAATCAAAACTTATCAAATATTATTATTTTAAATAGATAGACATATTGATTAAATATTATAATTCTTAATAAAAACCAACTAATTAGTAGCTGCGTATATAATACATATATATGAATAGATTTATCCAATAGAACTCTAGCTATGATAGCCTACAAAACGTTCAAACTATTAATAAAGCATATATATGAAACATACAATATACATACATGATAGTCTTCATAAGTTTACCGAAGTTTTTAAGGTATATGGTAATCTAAGTTTATAATTATTATTATTAGCGTTAAAAATTAAAAAACTGTATACTTGATACATAATTAATTAAAGTTGTTAATTAAAATAGTAGTGTTTTTATATTATTTTAATTAATTGAATAATTGTAATGTTGAATTTGTATTTGTATTTTAAACCCTTTCAGCTGCTTTTGCAATGGTTAGGTCACTTATACCTTTTATAGTCTTAGTGGCTTTTTAGTTTTGTACTTGTAGTTGTACAGCTCATTCTCTCGTCTGTAATATTTATTATAAATATTATTTTATTATATTTATTTAAACTGTACCGTTCTATTATTGCAGCTATTATTTTAGCATTACTTTAACGTTTTGCTTCATAACATACTTTAGGATTATTAGCTTTTATTACAACCAGTTTTTTTGTGTAGTTTATCCGGTATCCATAGTAAAAGTTTTCAGGAAAGTGTTTTTTGTTTTTATTATTTTGATTTGATTTTCAAATATTTCAAATTTTCACTAATGATATTTAATTAAAATTCAAGTGTTACTAAAAACGTATTTTTTTAAATTTAACACCATAAAATACTTTTATTTAATATGTATATCTGACAATTTTAATTCTAGATATGAATAGTTTGTAATTGATATATAAATAATAAATATTCTATACTTATTTATAATATTAAAACTCACTAAATAAAACATCATTTTTGAATGAACTTTTATTAAGTTCACAATAAATTTATGATTATTGACTATACGGATATATATTTCTACTGAATGGGTATAGATTTAATTTTTATATTAAACTTAACAAATACCATATAATATGAAGTTACTAATGTGGTATTCATATTACATACCTACTATCATTTATCTTTTGACGTTTCCATTTTCGTTAGTAAATTCCTATATCTACTTAAAAAATACACAGAAATAATAACATAGGGAATATGTTCATTAAATATGAAAAACAAATTAAACGTTTTTTAAAGAGGGTTGAACTTAACATTATGCATATATTATATACAAAAAACAATAATTTGACGGGAATAAATATGAAATAATTATAAAATTCACCATACATATAGTACATACTTTAAATCAATATTTGATTCATAAAAAATGTCTTGATTTTTATAGTTAAAAACGGACGACCAAAATTCCAGGATGGTCCAGTGGGATCGATAGCAAACATAAATCGATCAGGCCTCAAACAATCCAAAATTAGAAACATTTATCCAGCCTGACCATGCATCGAGTCTACCGCGAGTATAAACGGCAGTTAGAGCATTCTATTACCGCAAAGGATGGTGGTGGGGGTGGCGGCTTCTCGGAGACCGATCTCAACACTCGACTCAATTCGCGCATTTCTGAGCAGGGCCAACAACTCAACCAGTTCATAGTGGAGCTCGACCAGGAGGCTTCGGGAATGGGCACCACTTTACCCAGCGGTCTTATTGCGTCGGGCAACGCTACCACACATATATCCAATGACGAGCGACATTTCCTTCTCGCGGTTGAGCGTGGTGATGCCGCCACTGTGAAACAGTACCTCATCTTGGGCGGCTGTACGAGCCGCAGTCCGATAGTGATCGGTGCCACCGCGGATCCTGCTTCCACTGGAGCGCCACCAAAACTTGGAGTGCCTCTACTCTTGACCGCCAATCCACCACTGGTTGTCATCGACGGCAGCGGTACAGGTGGAGGAGGGGGAGAGGGAGGTGATGCAGTCACTTCCCTATTCAATGTGAATTGCGTGGATCCTTTGGGGAGGAATGCGGTGCTAATAGCGATTGAAAACGAGCACATTGAACTACTAGATATCCTGCTGGCGCACAATCTTGAGATGGCTGATGCCCTGCTCCACGCCATCAATGAAGAGAATCTGGAGGCCGTCGAGCTCATCTTACTGGCTCAGACGGAAAGAGAGAGTCGTAATGACTCTTCGGTGAGTTCCTTTGTTTTCTTCCAAATAATTTAAATGGAGAATGAATAATTCCAATATTAATTCTCATTAAAAAATGTTTTTTTTGCGTGGAATTTATGCATAACATTTTACATGGATTACTAATTAATTTGAATTAGTTTTTGATGAGTTATTTTTCTTGCTCGAGAATAATAATTTAATTTATAAAAGTTCATTAAATATTTGGTGTATAATTTTCAATAATTTCAATAATTTTATAAATGGATCCGTTTCCATAGAAAACCTATAATATCTTAGATATTATTATCTCGATCGAAATTAGTAGCATATTCGCAATCTTGGGAAGAATCTACTTTATATAAAAAAAACTACAAGTTGATAACTTATTTGGAAAAAATATGAATATTTAAAATTTTAGCATTTTTATGCATTTTGAACCCAATTTCTCAGGAGAGCGTTTTAAAGTTAATACAAGGAAATACATTAAGCTAATACATTAATTCTAGATTAATTATTAAAAGTACTTTACGACGTTTGTCAGCTTAAATATTTGCTGGAAAGAAAGATAACATATTGTAGATCAAATATTAGTTATAAAAGAAAAATGCTATAATAGATAAAATTATCACTTTAACTTAAAACATCCCAAACTCAAAATGAGAAATAATGTCTAAGGTAGGTTTTCTATGGAAACTGTCCCAAATGATAAAAAATAGTTTATATCTAATTTAGCCTGTTGGAAAGTAATGTGTGTATACATAATATACCTATTTTGGAATAAATTTTGTTCTATTAAAGATTGTTTTTATACTTTGTTAACCTTACCCATTGTGGGGAATGGCTTTAAGGTCCATTATTATTTTTTTTGTATTTTTTAACCACACTCTAGAAATGTACCACTTTGTAAAAAAGAAACAAAATATACTTTCTATATAAAAATTCATATCACTCTTATATTCGACGAAACTCAGATTCGGGTAGTAATTACTTTCGTGTAATAATTTTTCCACAAAGTAGAATAAAATAGGTTTCCCGTAAAAATATATTACAAATATTTTACAAGCAATATCTAAAATTTTTTTATGATCAAAATTCATACTTTAAACCTACTTTTTTATTAAACAATATATTTTGCTATTTTTCAATCAATGGAACAAGTTAGAAAATATCTTTGTTTAACTACATTCGAAATTTCAAAACGTTACTCTATTACGAAGTAAAAAAATGATGGTGGGGTCTGCTAATGATCCTTTCTCCATGGGATGTGGATGCGCAAAAAAGCCTATATGAATATGGTTAAATTATATCAGTGTATATGCATATATGATGTCAAATGTATTCGTTTAACTGTCCTAAATAATACGTAATAGTAGATGCTGTTTATTAAGAGATAAATTGTCGAAATAATTATCGTAAACTGCTTTGGAAACATATACGATTTGTTAACTTATAATAAAAGCTTTCATATTTATGATGTTATACTCTATTATGTTATACCGATTATATTTGCCTGTCATGAAATAATAAGTGTACACACAAACCTTAATACTTATCTCTGGTTTCTATTGACTGATTTCAGAAGCATAACATTGGCAGTTGCTTAGTGAAGTGTTAACCAGTTTGTCTAACTCCTCAGGAAATCAAATTTCATACATTTTAAATTTGGAATAAGTGGTGCGATAAAAAAGGGTATTATAGTAGCAAATGTAATACGTATAAATACATATTGAACTTTTTATTATATCCAGTTATATGTATACTAACTTTAGTCATCAGGTATAATTCTCCTCAAAAGTTATCCATGTATAACACTTATATTTAGATAATTACGAGTAATTTGAAATAAACAAATCTTTTGTAACAAAACAAAGCTTCAAATAAATATTGATTAGAGTAATAGATACCATATATTAGGTTTGTTAAAATTGTAAACTAGTATAATGTGCTTTTAGTCTTTTCATTTTAGATTATATAATGATATATATATATATTAATTTTTAAAAATCCTCCGTGTTGTGAATTATTAACTATTCACTATTATGATATATTCTAAAAGAATCCATTTTAGTCTGTATGTGTAAAATTTCATTAAATACAGTTCAATATAGTTGATAGAAAGTTAAACTTTTTCGTTGTCATTTTGAATATATCATACACATATCACATGATGTGATGTTATTTCAGAAATGCGAATTCTTTTAATCCAAAAAGAAGTTAATATTTTAGTGATACATTTGGAAGACGTAAACATATTGCAAAAAAGTGTTGAGAAATTTTCTGAGAGACATTAAAGAAAATAATTGAATTAAACTTCGTAAAATTCACCGAGCACCCTCAATGGTAGTTGACGAAAGCGATATCGTTGAAATTTAAGTTTAAACTTCTGTAGTAGTATATATCTTGTGCCATATTTAATATATACACAATATACACAATATATACAATATAAATATATTATAATTATATATAAATCAAATTTACAAGAGGAACATTTTTGGAATTACCCGGTTAATGATAAATTTTATTTTTATTGACATATAGAGGCTAAAGATATATAAGATGAATGTCTATACTTGGAGGAGGTTAGGAGGCATATAATAAAATACTTTTGCGCGGTACACTCAGTTTTCATCAATGAAGAAAGCACTGACATGAATATTATTGAGTTGTAAATTGCAATGTTTCTATTGTTTTATTCATACATTAGATATATTCACACTTTTTACATCTGCAAAAGGAAACAATCATAATGCGTGCTATACGCATAAATAATTATTTTAACAATTAAATTACGAATGATGTATAATATTTATAGTTTAGATTTTTCTTCCATTAGTTTAAAACCACCATATTGTTATTCTTTAGATGTTCTGATTTTCAACACGTTACATTTAGTTTAGCCTTTGATATATGTTAGTTTAAGAATCAGATTGAAAAATCCACATCAGTAGTAATATTAGGTGCTTTTTTAAATCATGAATCAACAGTTTAGATTTCAGTTTCGGTTTCAATTTTTAAAATTTTAGTTTTGGTTTTAGCACGCTATTTTTAATTTTTAATTTTTTTTAGCGCCAATCAAATTTAAATACTTGGAAAATTGTTTAATCACGGGAAGATTTTATAATTATGCGAGATAACAATTTTACAAAAATAAAAGTAATCGTGTGAAATTTAAATTTGAAAATGCGATGAAATTTTAAAGATTTATTAAAACAAAACCTTGCGCACGTCATTCAAACCCGTATGGCAGGACAAATTATGTGACTAATGTGAACATACATGCACCAATTTAAACATTTAAAATGTTTCGATTTCGGTTTCAGTTTTGGTTTCGATTTTAAACATTTTCGTTCGGTTTTGAAAAATTTGTACCGCGCAACTCAAATTTAAATACGCGGAAGTTTGTTTAATTACGGGAAGATTTTATAATTATGCGCAATAACAATTTACAATTTTTTTCAGATTATACTGTAAACATTTTAGACGAATGTTAAACATCGAAATTTTATAAAAACTTAATAATGGAAGATTTGAATCGTTATTTCGCTTAAATAGTTTTTATTTATTTTAAAAACAGCTTCAAATACCAAAAAATCATTTTCAGTAATATCAGAAAAAAATAAAACAACAAACTTTTTTTACGAGTAGTATACAGTGTAAAACAGAATAATCTGTAAAAATGTTTAAACTCGTAACAGAAACTAACATTTTAAAAGTTTAAATCAGTGCATGTATGTTCACATTAGTCACATAATTTGTCCTGTTATACGGGTTTGAATGACGTGCGCAAATGTTTTGTTTTAATAACTACTCCTAAAAATTTCAGCGCATTTTCAAATATAAATTTCGCGCGATTACTTTTATTTTTGCAAAATTGTTATCTCACATAATTATAAAATTTTATTGAACGAAACCGAAACTAAAATTTTACCGTACCATTCAAATTTAAATTCGTGAAATATTGTTCAATTACGGGAAAATTTTATGATTAAAATCTTAATTAGCTTCTAATCTAAACAATAACCAAAACTAAACCGAAACCGAAACTGAAACTGAAACTGAAACCGATGAGTCATGATCCAGAAAAGCATCGATCATTACTGGCTCATGCACTTGGCGCAACCAAAACTGAAACAGATGGGTCATGAACCAGAAAAGCACCTAACATTACTACTCACATTTGATTAATATAAAATATATGTATTAAACAAATATATTATGATGGTAGATAGAATTAATTTATAATAACATAAGATGAACTTTTTATATTAATTTCATACTAAAATATAGTACCAATTATTAATTAATTGGAAAAAGTTTCATTGTATAATAACATATATATTAAATTAGGCAATCCTTTTAATAAAATAAAAAAAAGTGTTTACAGGTATACTTATGTTAAATACTTTAGTATTAAAAGAAGAATGTTAATTACTCATTCGGTATGATAAAACTATACTGAGCGTTATCATGAAATACTTATAATATTTGTTTAAGAATATTATATTTCAGAAATAGGTAGTATTACTGAATGATATTTATGATGGGTATTTTTATTACATTACTACAACATCGATGGAGACTACTAAAATAATATTCTTAAAAATTAACTCACTCAGTGTATAAAATTATATATATATATACATGGGATTGCAACATCAATCAGAATCTTGACGTCAGTAGGCTATGTTACTTAATTATAAAGTGGTTGACAAGGTAAATAGGTAACTATGGAAGTAACAGTACAAGATAAACAAACATGAGAAATACAGAATGTATAAATAAACATAATAGGTTAAGTTCGATATGGCTACAAAATACACGAACACAATACTATGGAGTATAAGAAGGTGATAAAATAAAATAAATGAACAACAATATTTTTTAGCAAGGTTATTTCTTCATTTCAAGTATTTACAATGTGATACGAATAAAGTTAATGGTAGTTTAATTTATAAAATATACTGATCATGAGAAATAATTTTTAAAAGCTCGTTTTTATTTTGATAATAACATATTTAGTTGAAGTATTTGTCTAGCTTAAAATTTTCCATTTTATAAGCAAAAATTATTAACTGTCAAGGATTTAACTATTTTTGACTATATACTTCAATACTTAAATTTGAAAGTAAAATGGAATGTTTAGAATGGAATTTATTTACCAAGTATACGTAAAAGTATTGTTTGCTTAAAAAAATATTGTAGACGTAGAAAAATATAGCAATAAAAACATAAGCAGAAAAATATAAAGTATTTTAATAGCAATGTAAACATTCAACTTGGCTGAAGTAAGCTAACTATAAAAAAGAAAATTTAGTGTACAT
Source organism: Invenusta paracnida (assembly GCA_036023295.1). Lineage (NCBI taxonomy): Eukaryota > Metazoa > Platyhelminthes > Proseriata > Coelogynoporidae > Invenusta > Invenusta paracnida. The sequence goes on along the minus strand of JAYRBW010018895.1, from coordinate 18,494 downwards.
TTTAAAATTACATTGTTTAATAGCAAATATGAATCAAATAATAAAAATAATCAAATAACATTTATTTGAATTTTAAATACTGGACTATTTGTTCATTTAAAAATGTCTACATAATAAATAACGTAACACATTATCATATGTAAGATTGGCGAAATATTGAGTATTTTTATTAGTTTATTCTTAATTTTTGCTCTCAATTTCTGTATTTTAAGGCATCTCGGGCAACGACAATGGCATGTATTGTATTTGATAGGAGATTTGCTTACGAACATTCTAATAGAGATTGAGGTTCATAATTTCTTCGTAATTTGCAGTAACTGTGTAAAATTCATATTGATTGCGTTGCAAACTAACATAGTGAAATATAGTTGTCATTAAACTGTATTTTGCCTCTTCAGACAATGTAGATAAATAGAGAAGAAGATACTGATTGTATGAACGGGAACAAATATCACTCGCTCTTCTCCACCGATTCAGGGTGAAAATACGTTGTGCTTTAACTACACAACTGCGCGATCGAGTCGAAAAGATAGTTGTTGTAGAATTAGAGTTTATTTTTTGTGGGGCGAGACCGGCAAGTGACTCTGGCGACTTTATGGCTACCTGGGGGATTCTTGTGGGTGGGGCGATTTTCTTGCTTCCATGACAGCACCCCCTGTTTCCTCTTCGTTCGCTGCCGGCGGTACTGTGCAGGGATACTAGACAAGACAAGGCGAGAGAAATCGTGCTTACTACCGTTTGTGTTGAATAATGGCACGGGACGGTAAGTGTTCGAAGTGTTACACCCGGAGAGAAGCTGAGACTGAGGCTGAGATCCTGATCCTCTCGTTTCCGTTGAGAGTAGAGGAAAGGAAGGAAGGAAGGAAGGAAGGAAGGAAGAGGAGGGGCAGGGGTAGGGAAGAGTTTTGTTTGTGTATTTGGTTGTAGTTTTGTGTCTAGTGTGTGTGTTGGTGTGTCTGTGTGTGTGGTACTCTACATTGATAGCGCAGCTGTACTACAGTTTAATTCATTGAAGGCTGGAAACAACACAAGTGGGTGATGATGGGTTTTCTCTCGAAATTCGATGACAAGCTAATACAACATAGTGGCCAAAAAGACGTAAATGGGTCATCATAGTATCTCACTCAATCGGCGCACGTTTTATATATATAGCAGCTTCTACTGAAATAATTATATCGAGCACGTTTATTGTTGAAGGCAACGAAATCTACGAAAAAAGGCGTGTACGCTGTATCCTTCTTTTGATCGATTTGTTAAGTTTGATATGTTCACTATCTTTTGTCGCTGATAACAATTGCTTCGTTAAATATACTGTAAACCGCACTTTATATTTGTAAGTGAATATTCATATATTAGCAATATATATACAATATATCAAGTATATCACATAAGTCACTACACTATTATTAGAAACGTTGGAACTGAGAGTTTAAAATTTAGTAGTCGATGTATAAAGTTAAAAAAACGCACTAAGGATTTTTTTACTATTGCTACTATTCGATTTTAACAAATAAAAATAACTTATCTACAAATACACATTTGCTTTAATTTATTTGATTACACACCACTATTTAAGTTTCAGTGCTCATTCCAAATCAATATTATTTTCTGAATATATTTAGTAAAATACTAACTATAATAATTTTAGATTTAATAGAAAACATGTTATATGTTATGAAATTGGTATATATTTAAGTTGATGATACAGCTTTTCATGTTAAATTATTTATTGTGTTATATTTTATACAACTAAATACTAAAAAGTAACTATGCCTTATATTCATTAATGGAAATAAAGATTCTTATACATGTACATAACCCTATAGATTTACGAATACAGATTATACATATGACTTATGCATATGGAGGGAAAATAAAATTCAAAATGTAACGTCCACGTATAATGTGAAACATTTTCTGTGATTTATAATTAAAATTTAGTAGTATCTTTTAGTCTTACATAAAATGAATAGACAAATAAATCACAGACAAATAAATTCTGTCCCAGTCAAATTGAAGCGTAAAAGAATGTTACATCTAAGATATACAACATGTGGATACACAGATGTGGGACACGCCGATGTTACTCCATATATAAATGTTGTTTGAACAATAGAATGACCAAAGCATTCTGTACAACATATAAATTTATAATTAGTTGTCTCTTCTTGCCTAAGTATAATATAAGCTATGATAGCGATTCTATGTATAATATGTACTGTTTTTCACTACAAAAATTGCGCTACGTGTAGTAATATTGGAATAGTTTTGATACCTTTGTTGTATTAAATAATCAAAATATTTAATCAGTATTTATCATACAACGCTTTAATTAGGTATTTATAAGTATATATCTATATACAGATATGTATATATGCAGATGTATGCGTTAATTAAGTAGTATGATTCTTGGAAGTCAATTTCTTTATGATACTTAACTTAAAGATATCCGATCCTATTATAATCACAAGAATGCACAGAAACAAAGACAATGAATAGATGCCCGGTTATTTTGTATCTAAGAACAAACATGGAATTAATAAGAACTGAAAATGATAACCGAATATTATTATTACATAGAATTATATGAACGTATAAACAATAACTTATTACTTGTAAGTATCAAGCTTCATATTCTAACAAATTGGCTAGTCAAAAAGTAACATTATAAAGTTTATTTTTATGATCAGAAACAATTTCATTGCTAATGAAAGAGCTTTGAAGTTTCTTCACGGTTTTTATTTATTTTGAGTGCATCTTTAGAATAAATTAAGATATTTTAGAAATGTATTAATTATATTTTTTGAATATTTTCAACTCATTTGTCGTTTGTTATTCATCATTTTTATTTAGAAAATCTTTAAAAATTTCACATTTTGTAAGTGATGTAATAGATGATATCTATTAAGTTTAAATATATATGAATTAGAAATATAACTGAAATTGTAATTTTAAAAACATCATTATAATAGTATATTATGTTTCCATAATAAATAGTTTAAAAAATATATGATATATTTCCACTTGTTAATATTTTTTGACAATGTTAACAATATTTATTAAGAATTTATTATCAACAGAAGTTATAAGTGAAAAAATTCACTATTATATTTAATTCGGCAAGATTAATTGTCTGTATATTTCAGGTGTAATATTAGCAATAACATAAATTTTCATGTTTTTTGTTTAAAATGTTTTAGCTTTTGTATAAATAAGTTTTGTGCACGAACAAGCTTTAGTTAATATATAGAAAATATACTATATAAAGAAAGTATTTTTAAAATATTTATTATCTAGTAAATGTTTGTACTATGAAAAACTATTATTAATTATTTTCCAAAGCGTTTAGGTGAAACTTCATTTAGTAAATTAAAAATATATAAAATCTGCAACCAACTTTATTTTTGGTACTACACGAAATATTAATTTATTTCTTTTAATATATTAAACTATATTTCTCACAAAATGAACGACATATTTTACTATCAATTGCGTTAAAATGCAGTCATCGTTTTCATGAATAATTTGCAGTGATTTACATTTAAGGAAAATGAAATTATGGTTTATTTAACACATTCTGTAGAATATAAAGTAAAAATATAGCGTGTTTGGATTCTTGTAAATATATAGGAATTAAGACTTGAATTGAAGTGCCTTAAGGAAATGAGGTACTATTAATATTTCAAGTAAGCCAAGAGTTTTAGTCTCTGCAATTGTATTGTAATTATGCATTGTACTTATTTCAATTAAATTAATTAGAAAATAATTCAGGTATTCATTTGTATTTATAAAGTATTATAAGAGACAAATATTAGCAAATCCTCACATAAATAATTTTATATTATTCGCATTGTAAATATTATAACAAACTAAACAGTTCAGTCTACAAGAAAACAGGAGCCTATATTTATATGCAAAATTATAAATATTGTAAACCTGAGGTTTGATGTGTACGTAAATTCAAGATACAAGAAATTCTTTACTTGACATGTTTCTATAATATATGCTTTACAACGTATTATTCTTCCTAATTTAATTCTTTTGATAAACACTGTAGATATTTAGCATTTATTTATTTTAAAATTTTAACTAAATGGATCTTTAGTCGAAACCATAAAAAATACTAGATTTATCCAAATAATTTGTTCCCATTCAAATTTACATTACTATTTTAATACACGTCCTGCATGCATGTATTCGAAATGTTAGTGCATACAAATATTCTTAATGTTTCATATTTATTTTATGAACATTGCTTTTTTATTTACAGCTTATTATTGGTAAGAATTCATTCTTCCGTTTTTTACGTATAATCATGATTATTTCATTACAATTAAACCCACTATGAGCTGTCTATAGTTTAATGAATCTGAGCATAATGCTATTATTATATATCAAGCTAAAATGAGTTGATATATATACAAAGACTGTGTTACATTAAATAAATTCATAAAACGTGTACTTCTCTTGTATCTTATTGTTTCAATGATTGTATGAGTATGTTTTTAAACTTAAAGTTATTGATTTTACGTGTTTATGTGTAAAAAAATCACAAAAACTCACAAAAATTGTAATTATAATTTAACTTGTCTAAGTTAGTCAAATCTTAAGAAAAATAAAACATTTATAAGGAGACTTTAGATGGAATACCAGTAACAAATTAATTATTTTTTACTAAAAACATAAATAATATTGTTTAAATAATGTTTTTCATAAAATATAATTAATTCTTATAATTTTGTATGTTGTATAATTAAGTCTTTACATATTAATTCACTACATTATTCTCTACATTAATACTTTTATAGTAAAATCACCTATTTAGATGATTTTACTATAAAAGTACAAACATAAAAAATGAGGTTATTTTAAAATGTGTTACACGTAAATTTATGGAATTTTTGTGAAGCGACGAAATATTTATTAGTAACGTTTTATTTTTTAAATATATAATACCGATGACTTTTCCTTAATAATTTTAATACCTTTAACAAATTTGTATATTGCAACTTTGTAATCCGACTTTACACTTTGTACTTATATTGCCGAAAAATGCTGAAGAAATAATATTTTACCTTTTTACTTGAAACTGTGCATTGTCCAGCTCTCCGGTCACCCTACTGCAAATAATTTAATTTGTAAGTATAAACCATCAGTTAATAATTATTGTTTTTATAGTTATATCTAATTTTATATTTACACTTTTACAGTTTAAATTTACATATTTACGTTTATTATCAGTTTAAACTGATTTAAAGACTTCAGATTTAAAATAAAAAAATTAATTAAAATATCTAAATTTGTATGAAAGATTTTAGTAACACCACAATATGACAAAACTGAACTTCCAGAAACTATTTCTAAACTGTCTGTCTTAAAAATCAGAAAGAAATGAACAAACAGGAGTATTAGAATTCTTTTTTATTTCAAGTGGACTCACAGAGGAGTGTGTACGGCGGAGTTGGATTATTATCCCAAATTTTCTCATTTTGAAGAAAATTCGGTAGAGAATTTACCATAAAATAAAGAACTCGTTTCCCTTTTTAGAGTGAGAGTTCTTCTAATTTGAGTGGGAAAAAAATCGATTAACAAGAAGAGGATTATCGGGCATAATTAAGATAGCTTTTCTAAGGAATGGCCATCCATGGGATTCATTTGTTCTTTGAATAATCAATTTGCTATTTGTGAACTTGTTGCATCTGGTGTTATTCATTTTGAATCTTGAATATAATGTGTGTTATAACATATTATGTTGTATAAATTAAATTTTACATAAAATGCTAAACTCAGTAAAACGGTTTAATATTCATCGTAGGATAAAATTCTCATACAGAGTTGTACATTTTTATTTTTATTAAGTCCTACTTTTACAATTGATAGAAAAATGTGACATTATGATTTGTAAAAGTAATTATTATTGTTGTATTTTATAGTTATAAATTAGTACAAATAACCATATTGCTTTTTAATATTATCATTCTTAATTATTCCTACTTATTCAAATTTTAAGTACCTAAATAGTTAATTAAATAATTAATAATTATTAATTAAGAAAATTAATTAACATATAAACTTTACATTTTTGTGTTAAACTAATAACATATTTTTCCTATATAATATAAATATTATAAAACTGGTACACAGAACCTCATAGTATATACTCGATATATACAATAATAGTACACTCAAGAATTAAGAGGTTCTATGTGTAGCTGTTTTATAATTGTTTCTCATAATGTTTAATGTTTTACGTCTGATTTAATGAGTTGCATCATTAAAAATATTTATCTTTGTAATATAAATTGTATATACTCGTAGATCTATATGGGTCAGATTGATATATCTAAACGTGGTTAAACCAGAAAAACTATATTTAATAAATATATATATTTGTTCATAAAATTTTATTAATTTATATGTTTATTAAGTGTAATTTTTTATGATAATATCAATTACTTACTACAAAAATAGAAGTGTGGCATGTGTTTTCACTTTCAAAATAATCCCTATAAAGTCCAATCTATAAAAGTACGTTAGTATGGATTTTCTAATAGTATACCTAAATTTACCTAGTTGCTTTATAAAAGTTTGGAAGAAAAGTATAATATTTGCATTCTTTTCTATGCTGGCTTATATTTCTTATATTCTTTTTTAAAACGATTAACATATCTTATAGACAGCACCTGTCTCCTATGTGTTGTAAAGTTGTAAATTCTTTTATGCTGTTCATCTCAATCACAAATTCCTTTTTAATACTGAATCGTCAAGTAACAATTCTAACTGACTAAACAGCGCTGGAATGTATTTATAACATATTTTTACATAAGAAACGTATTCAACAGTTGAATCTATAATTTTCTACATACAACGAAATACATAATCAAGGACTCCAAAATTTCATGTAATGCAGTTGTTTAAATTACAATGAATGTTCCGTTATTTCGAAAATGATAAAATCAAACAGAAACAGGAAGTATTTAATTTGTTATTACATTTATTAAATAAAATGAAAAGGAAGTCTGTGCTTTTATTATCTTTTTTAAAAATATCCAATGTGAGTCGTCTCTGCGCTACTTTCTATTAATTGTTGTGTAACAGAAGTGTTGACACTGTGTACTTCAAAGTATTCTAAGACTGTATTGTGTTGTACTGTTATTAAATGTTTTTAGTAGCATGCAGGCTCTGATGGTTAACATGCATATAAGTTAATGTTGAGGATTCTTTTGAGAGGCTATCTTCACATTACAAGATATTTTGACACAACTATAACAATGTTTTATCTGTCCCCGTGTTAGTATAGTGCATGATAGTATGATTTCTTTTGAGAAACTGTTAACTAATACTTTTTCAAATTTAATGTAAATTTAAAATTTATCTTGTTGTGCAGAAATTTTTATTTAAATATTTACACTTAAATTTTTCTCTACAATTTTAAATTAATAATTAATATTTGACAATTTTAGTTTTTCTAATATTGGTTGGACACGATTCTATCAAATTTTAAATCGTCAAGTACTTAATCGTCATTAATACTAAAATGTTCTATTATATGAACAAGATTTGTTGAAAATACAATTTAATAATACATTACAATCTGAATACCTATAATGAACCTAAAGAACCTTAAACAAAAATTATTATTATTATTTAATCAATAATTTCTGTAAACCGTTGTTGGTAAATCCATTTTTGATATTGTAGCCTTCGGAGGTATACCAAATTTTTTATTTGTCCGTTTGGTGACATAAATTTATTTTACGATCATTTTTGAAATTAAAAATTACTTATTTTACGACCGGGTTGCCGGAAATGTTCTTTTCTTTCTTATATAATATGCTTTGTCTTATGTAAAAGACGGTTTTTCAGTTTCACATGTAGAAAAAAATAGTGACTGCCTTGATACTTAATTTGCTTTCCTTACCCAAACGAAAAACATTAACATCAAGGAAGGAGAAGTCAGAGTTATTGATAAAATAGTGAAAACACAGACAAATCTCACCATGAATCATTGTATAGCATAACAGATTTTTTTGGGGTCGAACTTTATTAAACCGAACACATACTCCTTGAATTCTATTTTTTAGACGAAGATAGATATTTGTAGAGCTGTATTAAATTTACTTCTATAATAAATTATTTAAGTAATCATAGTACAATTTAACTTTCCACAATTTTGTATACCTACTGTTTGAAACATTATATACACTTAAAAAGTTAGAGAGAAATATTTAGAGAATAGTATATTAAGTTGTATTTTACACTATATTTAAAATATAATGATCCTAATTAATAATTAAACTGCAATATTTTCTTTCCATATACGCATAACATATTGTAGAGAGTACGACTTACTTAAAATGGACTATACTTTTATTGTTCACCATAGAATAACATATATAAATACATATTAATGTAAAATATGCACCTTTTTACGACTATATAAATACATATAAATACTTTAAAATCTATGAAGATGTAAGTTTAATGTTTTAATTTCTTTTCAAATTAACACATTTTAATTTGTAAAAAAACATGGTCTGAGTAGATGTTTGTGTTTAGTTCAATTAACTTGTTTTATTATATAATAACATAAACATATATTATTAATAGCTTCCTATATCTCTTGAAATATTAAATATATTCAAACAACTTATTTACCTCAAATAGAAAAAGATTGGAAACATTCAACAGATGATTACAGTGAAAAATAACTTATACCGAAATAGACACCATAGAAGTTATTTTAGGGAACATTAGTGAATGTTTGTAATAAACAAACATTTTAATTAAAGTAAACTTATGTATGATGATGAATGTCATAACATTGTAATTATAAAAAAAATCAATTTACCACAGATAAACCAAAAGAAACACATATTTTTTAAATAATAAAATTTATTTTAGATTATTTACGATTGAGAAAATAAAAAATCCTAAAATGACACGTATATATGTATTAATAGATATATCTATATTTTATAAATATTTTTATTTGTTAAAAAAAGTTCATCAAATCAATTACATACGTAATACGTCATATAATAATATATTTGTCTATACAAAGTTAATTATGTAAAACTCTATGGTGCATTTATAGCTATTGTTAATTTTTAAAATATTTGTATCTTTATACTCCTTTTTATTACCAATTTTTTTGTTTTTATTGTCTATACAGAAAAATTCTCATTTATTGTTGCACATTTTCAATATAAAATATTAAATTCAGAAAATTATTTATAAATATTAAATATGCAAATAAAAGAAAGAGAAATAATAACAGACATTTGAGTGTTATATGAGAAGCGCAGATAAGGACTACCATGACAGAAATACATTTTTCAATACCGGCTTATTTCTTCTTATCTAAATAATAGCAGTTTAAATTTCAAATACCTCATTAATTATACCTTACTAAGAATTAAATACACTGCTTAAGTATTTTATCTATCTGATTAATTACTTGTCATAACAGTCAGCAAAGAATGAATGAGTATAATAATTACTTATATCAAGCATTAATATTAGTAATAAGTAAATCCGTTACAGGATTGATTTTCTTTATAAAAGAAATGTATGCAACTTAGGTTTAGGTATTTATATGAATTATTGACGCGGTAAATGGCAAATATCGTTATAATTTCGAATTTCGTTTTTATTATAGTGAAAAACCATATACATTTATAAATAGGTGAAAATATTATATTATTTAGAGTTCTTGCTTTATACTTATATAATTGGAAAATAAAATTAACCTTTTTGTAATTGTGACATATTTTAAGTATTATATATTATTATATCTATAATCTATCTTAATTATCTAGACAATTTACTTAGTTTTAGAACTATCTAATTCTCAAAATCTTTTTTACAATAAACATAGCTTAATTTGTCTATATTCATCAATGTATGTAAAGTATTTGTCATCTCTTTATTCGTATTTGAAGTAATTTGTTATTATTACGTAATTATAAAGTACTGTTTCACCACGAATTATATTTCTATTGAAGCAAATTTTTAAATAAAATTATCCACTAAAAGAGCATTAAGCGCTTACAGAGATATTCTGAATATAAATAAATTGTATTCTACGATCATATGTAATATAATATTCGATTTATATAATATCTTTGTTATTTTGCGTATTTTACAAAAAACGTTCTGGATTCAAAATCGATAGATGTATGTAATACAGGTATCTAACTCAATTTAGATATTATGATTATTATATAACTAGTATATGACTACATTTTATTATATTCCGTTTCTATAATTGTTTAACCAACTGATGAAAGCAACCGAATTCTGGAAAGAAGTGAAGAAGAATGTAGTCAGTTTTATAACAACAATAACAACAGCCATGACACTGATAAACATTCAAACCTGATAGATTACTACAATTCGTCATCACTATAAGTCTCAAATCACCAATTCTGGGAATTAAAAACCACTTTACTAATTTACGAAAATGTATTTAAATATAAATATTAGTCTGTAATTTGACGCCGATTAAAAAGAAGAAAATAAAAATATGAAATATGAAATAAAAATATACAGAAAAGTTATATAAATTAAATATATTAAAAATATAAATATTAGAAATTAATATTATCAAATTGGTACATAACATTTAATCGTATTTCATGTTTTTAGTGAGAAATGTTATTTAATACGAGTGATTACATGTCTACATATAAATTGTAGAGGAAATCAATGCACATCAACCTATAGAGACAACAACTAAATGGTGAACAACATCTTTACAATTTTATTCATTAATTCAAAGTTATTGATTAACTTTACTAGACATATTATCTGTAATAAGTATTTCAGTACTTATCATCATTAATTTAAAAAATATTCTTATGTGTCCAGACTTTTGGGTCACCCTGTAGCCACTTATTAAATGTTTTAGAATAAATTATTGGATGCCTGTTTCTCACATACAGACTTGTTTTAAATTCTGAATGAATTACTAATATTAATATGTGTTACACAACTTGAAATAACATGTGTACGTCTATGAACAGGTATGAAAGTATAATGCAGAAAAATTGACGTGGGCTACTGAGAAGACATAACAAAGTCAAAAGAATGCTATTGAACACTTTTAGTGTTGCAAGTAAACAGTATTAATATTCATCAATTAAACCTGTTTCTTTATTAGAAACATAATGTATTATAATAATTAATGCTTAAACTTAATAAATCTGTTAGTCAAAAGGTGGTAAACAACTCACAAAATATCATGAATACAGACTATAAAGTATTTTCTATTGCATTATATCATTATTATAATTAGTGTAATAGTATTTTTTAAATATTCATATAACCTTTATTGATTTTATTATTTCTTGTAGAACAAATAATTTGTAAAGCAGTTTATACTTTTATTAATTATCCTATTTTTATCATAACAGATGTACCACACAGAGATCTCCTCCACCAGCTTCACCTCGGACATCACCCCAATTATCCTGGCAGCTCACAGAGACAATTACGAGATCATCAAGCTTCTCCTGGACCGCGGAGATCGGATCCCCAAGCCCCACGATCTCCGGTGCTCCTGCCACGAATGCAACCTTGCCCAAATAGAGGATTCTCTTTGTCACTCCAAATCCCGGATCAATGCCTACCGGGCTCTCGCCTCTCCCTCACTCATTGCCCTTTCAAGCAAGGACCCTCTATTAACCGCCTTCGAGCTGAGTTGGGAACTGAAACGGCTTGGTCGTCTAGAAAATGAATTCAAATCGGACTACGAGAGTCTTTCGCGGCAGTGTCAGGACTTTGCACGAGCCCTTTTGGAGCAGGTGCGCGGTTCTGAGGAGCTGTCCATCGTACTTAATCACTCGAGCGGAAGCACGGGAAGCCGCCGGCCCGAGAGGGTGTCTGAGGGACACAGTCTTGCTCGGCTCAAGCTGGCCATCAAGTACAAGCAGAAAATTGTAAGCGATTTGATTGGTTTGAAGAAGAAGGGCAGAAGAGAAATGGGGTGAAGGGTCCCTTTTTCTAGGCAGTAGCAGGGGCTGAGAGATTGGTGATAAAATATTTTAATAAAAAGCTTAGATAAATTTATAGAAAAATATTTTAGTTACAATAATAAAAATATAGCGACATTTATTAAAACTGCAAATTTATGTGTATATATCAAACACACGTAAGTTCTAACGTAAATAATACGCTAATATATTCAATGAACAACATTTATATCATACAACTTTATATTTTTTATAATTTTGTATATGTAAATTTTCATAATTATGAATGTAGTTGAGATTGAGATTATTTATTTATGAATAAATTATATGAGCGTTTTTATACTTTACTGTGTAGAATTTAGTTTATATTATTGTATATTACAATATATTTTAATTTAATTTAAATATTATGTATACATATTGATTACTATACCTATATAATAGTATGGCATATAAATAATAAAATAGAGAAAGTAAATTATTTTTGAATGTGAGTTAGATCATAGCGACAATATTGTGATGAAGATGCCTAAATACTGTCATACTTAAATAAAATATTTAGATATATAATTTAATGAGTTAATATACTCCCACCATAGAAAGAATCTTCCTTCTAAAATTTTTGTTTTTATAAATTTTATTTATTTGCTTTATTTTAAAAATCACAATGATACCAGTTACTAATAATGTAAGAAGATACAACAAATTTAGTACTTTTTGTTGACAACGACTATCAATGACTACCGATCTATATTTGGTGACCTTAAGATTTTCTATTAAGCTATAAAGATTTCAATATGACCAACAAGTGTGCTATTCCAAACATGTTGCCTGTCAATCAAACTATATATCACACACTAAAGTTATGAATATAATTATCCATTCATCGCACTATGGTCAATCATTTGTTAGACGTATGCATAGAGGTTCTTGATTAGACATACGTCGTGAATCTGATGAAGATTTATGAGCTCAAATAAATTTATTTTCAGTGAAGAAAACTTTAGTTTAATCTATTGTATGTCATGTAGCACTATCTTGGGAAAAGGAGAAAGATTGAGAGACCAACCAGCTAACGAAGGATATCAACATATGTGTAGTTTGGGATCCATTTAAATTGCCTTATATACAAAAGACCAAAGCTCTTAACGACCAAAAACACCACACAAATTGGTGGTTTTATCGCTTGATAAATTCACATTTTTAAGTTTGCGACTCCATTGCATCTACCATTCTTCTTCTTAATTTGGTACACACAACGTCTTCATTAAATCCTTTATCAAGATAAATAGGTCATATTGACACAGATTAGTATGTATATAGAGGGAATAGATTATTGTCTTATCCTCCAATTTCTATGTTTTTATGCTTTTAGTCAATGATGATTTCTTTCATACTATGCGATCTACTTAAATAACCTACAGTTCAAATGAGTCCTTTACAGTTGATGCCGAAGCTTGAACAATATGATGCAGCGTCCGCATCTGTCGTCATTATATTCTAACTAGATGTTAATCATTTGCAGATATCTCAATTAAAATGCCATGTTACAGATATTGTAGAAGATATTTCCAGAAGCTCTAAGTGAGTTTTTCATTAACTACTAATATTCATTATGTAAGTGAATAAACTTTAGTCACTACAAAAAGCAATATATTAAACTTTATATTATATATTATAAAATATTATATAATGAATATAATATTTATATTATGAATAAAATTATACTTGTGTATTGTTTAAAGTGTTTAATAATTAATACTAAATTATTATTTGAACATAAACAAATAAAACAAAACGAGGCATTTTTAGATTGGACGATATTTCCTATAACATATAATATACGACATTTATTTTAATATTATATTTTTGTCTAAGTAATGTTCGGTAATCATGTTTAGCCATAATTTGGATAAAACAATTTGAATACATTTACTTTGAAAGACTTTGAAAGCCAAACATTTTTCGTTACTTTTCTTTTATGAAATATTCATGAATGTTTGGAATTATAACTTATATTTTAAATGCTGTCACTTGCCAATAGTATTTTAGTATGCAATCTTCATACAGTTAAGAATTGTTTCCGTATATATACGAGTATACATATTACATGTACTTTTCAGTTCTCCTGCATATGAATCCTAATTGATAATTTTTGTATACTTTAGTTAAACCATTATAACAAATTATATTTATAACGTTTAAAACAGAATATATTATAACTTGATGTAACTTAAAAAAATTTATTGACGTCGGACCGTTATTTAAATACCAAAATGAAAGCAGCTTTGGAATTTGCATCCTTTTTTACGTCGATATATTTTCCAATACTTCGATTATTTAAATCAGCTCACTGAAAGAAAGGTTTCTAACTTCAGCAATTTGATTAAATTAAAGTGAGGTCGGTCTAATAATAAACTTTAGATAAAATACATTTGTGATCATAACGATTCTTATTCAGATCACGTGAGTTAGGGTCACACATTGTTAATTGTCTCGCAGAATGAATTAATCCGCCTTGGGTCAATCTTTTGAATAAAAATACTTTATATATTTATATATTTATATACTCAGAGAAAAAGTGATATACATATATCTAATTCAAGAGTAAAATACTTTGTTGTTCACAATTTTCAAATGGATTTTAATAATATTTGCTTTTAACATATTTAGTCATATAAAATTCATGAGATAAAAGAGCTTTTTGAAATACAAATAACATACAATTATTTCACAGTATACATTACAATATAAAAGTCATCATTTATTTTATAAATAAAATGAAAATATGTTATGTTTACATTACAATTTAATCATTTGTTAAAAAACACATTTTTATGAAATATTGTTTTGAATTGTCAAAATTACGTTCTTGTTAATGTTAAAATCGTTATTGTTGAAAAACAAACTTGATGATGATGCAAAACGTTGATTTTAGATTTAAAATATCTGTTTACATTTGATTATAATTTAAGAATTATTTGTATTTAAATATTTAAAGAAATTTTAATCTTATAGGTTACGCAACAAGATTTGAATCATAGAGTACACATTAAGAAACGACTCATGTGCTTTGAATACATTTTAAAAATATATATTAAAATTCATCGAATCAATTATAGATTTTATTTTTTATATTTATTTGTAATTTCAACGAAAACAAAAAAAATATTTTTGTACTACTGCTCGTCTACTTCTGCTTGTGAGTAGTATAATGATAATAAATATTTGTTTTATGCATAATTAAATAGATAAAACAGAAACAATATATTTATTAATGATACAAGCATAGAAAATTGAAATATATATCCAAGCATATTAGTACTTTTTAATTTACAATAAAAGCACATATATCTACAGGTTTGAAAGTTAAAATACAAATAAAAATTATGAATATGATGAAATAGAATATATAACAAAAACACGTATTGTTATTTTTGTTTTGAAAATATATAAATTGCCTGTAAGCTATTGTTTTACATTTGGAAAAACCAAACTTTAACATTTTTAGTGATTACTGCAGCTATAAACTGAAAAAATCTATCACTTCCTGGCAATGCAAAAACATTTGCCAGGGTAGACATGAATGGCGGCCGTCAATGTAAACAAAATCACAATAATAGTAATTTATTTCTTATTATCGTGTAATGTATTGAGTATTTTATCATTAATTAATTATAAAATGATACTTGTTATATATAAATACTTATCGTAGTTGTAGTTAACCAATATCTATAAAAAAATAGATTTTATTTATTGTGGAGTCAAAATCCATAGCAACGCTCTTAGAGTCGTTTCTCTATGTGTACTCTATATTATGATGTATACTATATCTATATGTATCATAAAATAATGATATACTATATAGTTGTAGATGGAGGTTTCACTCTAATGCATTTTGTATCTAATTAAATACTACCTTATTCCCACTTGTATAAAGTTTTGTGAAATAATGTATAACTGAAAATTCATTATGTTAAGATGGTTTATTTCATAAACCTATTTTATGTATAGATGTATTATTTATGTACTTTTCACAATTTATGGGGATTAATAATGATCGCATTTATTACATAACAAACGATTTTAATAAAAAATATTATTACTCCTGCATTTATACAAAAAAAATGTTAATCGATATAAATTTACTACTCTTTGAATGTTAGTTCTATAAGAGTCATTCTTTAATCATTGATGATCTACATTTTGTATTTACAAAAATATGAACTATAAAGATAAATGTATATATACATATGTGTTTATATACCTATGATATTTAAGTATGAATAAACGATATTAATTTATTGAATGTGTTTTGAGCAATTTTATCAACTAAATATCATATCGATATTTAACACAATATTTAACTCGACATATAGAATTAAATTAAATTCCTAAATTCTAAATAATACATTTTTGCCGTAGTAAATTTAAGTTATTAGCCAATAAATAAAAACAAAAGTTTTATTGAAATATGTTCTTTAGTTAACAGCAAGTCACTAATATTTGGTAACAAATAATAATTCACAACAATAATACTATCGCTAACATGTCAAGATATCAAGGTATAATAATAGGTCGAATTCAATTATTAGGAACACGGCTTAAGGGTTTACAAGTATATAATTTCTGAAATTATATCGCCGTTTTTTTAGTTATTATTAAGAAGCATACAGTAACTTTCTAACTCGGAATCAAGTGACTTTTTAATTAGTTTTCCTGTGATTTTGGCAATATAAGGGGTTCTCCCACTAATCGGTCTTTAAACGACTTTTTTGTTGCACTTTTAAGGGCACAAGTAAATATTTTTGTGTTTATGTCCGAATTCGGTCTCACACTTTTTTGTAGATTTTAATAAGTTTTCGCTCGTTCTCTGTTTCGTATACGTCGATGACGTCCAGATTTCATTTCGTTTTAGACCATTTAGACCATAGAGTAAACACTACTTTCTCTATGATTTAGACAGTCTTCGATTTTTGTATAACATAAAATGTCATTTTTGTATACTTTTTAAGCGCGCAGAATAAAATATAGCACAATCAGATAAGCTTGAGTACAGAACCATTTTTGAACATTTTTGGTACAATGGCCTCGTCCCAAAGTTTATTTTCAGTGTCGTCATTAACAAATTACGTCTTTTATTTAATATGACAAGACCCGTCCTTTGTTTCCCTCTTCATAGCATAGTTTAAAGATGTTTCTACTCAATGTGATTTTATTTATTTAAAAAGATATCCATTTGTAGCGGAAATAGTGAAACAGCTATATACTATAACTGATGTAGATTAATTGTCTATCGGTACCTAAATCCGTTATTGTTTCTAATATCATTAATAAAACTAGACAACAGGAAAGGTGTATGCTGCTCGAACATCTTATTCTCTGGTTTCAGAACCATCAGTTCATTTGATCCTGTTTCCAAAGTTGCTGAGTCAGATTGATCAAACACTCATTTCCCCTAAATCCCAGGCCCATTGACCGCCACCCATCATTGATCTCATTCCCATGAATCACTCGCCTATCATCAGCCTGAAAACGCGATCTCTCTTGCGCGTGGTGTCTTCGAATACGTCACACCAAATCTTTAGAATACCCTATCCTATGAATGCCAATCAGCTCCTACTTTCTGCATTTTTAGAAAACTTCGGAAAACTGAATTATTCTCTTAGCTAACCGTTTTTGTTCTTTTTGTTCCATTATTACAGTACTTATTTCTACGTATTCCTTACAATATCCTCTACTATGTTTATCTTTTCCCTCTGGCTGATTGTGTTTATGGTACCTATATAGCTTCAACTCTTCTTCTTCATACTGGATTTGTTTTTACGTTTACATTTATTGATTTCTTTTCCTATTTTAATGTTCTTTCTCATTTTTGTATTGTTACACTTAGAATGTACTTATACAGATTTCGTGTATAAATTTAATAATAATAATGTTATAAGCATTCAGCTCCTATTTTTTTACTTGTATCTGTGTGTTTTATTTGGTGACAAAATTACCAAAAAAACGTTACTAATTTACAAATTCAGTTTTTAATATTATAAAGAGAATAATTTACACAATAAATCATTACAAAAAAATGTACGGTGTGTTTCAAATGCAATAATATGAAAATGTCACAAATTCTGTTCAAATTGTAGCTCATTTGATCCTATTCAGGCATCAACTCTTTCTAAAAATGACTGGTATGCACGAACAAACATCTGTTCAGGAAAATTCTGGATTTCTACTTCAATCCTTCGTGCTAATTGGATTTTATTGTTGTTCTATTTGTGTGAACTTGATCTCGAAGAGCACACTAAAGAAAGAAATCACACACAGTCAAATCAGGAGACCTAGAGGGCCACTCTGTAGGACCTCTCCGACTTATCCAACGATCTGGAATTTCTTTATTAAGAATTTCTCTTGCTGCAAGACTATATAGTGAGGAGAGGCGCCATCTTGCTGCAAGACTATATAGTGAGGAGAGGCGCCATCTTGCTGCAAGACTATATAGTGAGGAGAGGCGCCATCTTG
>JAYRBW010018884.1:0-12796 GCA_036023295.1 Invenusta paracnida | reverse complement strand
AATATTAAATATGCTTTATATAGTTATAACCACAGCCTTAAAAATCGTATATGATGAGGTATTTGTTGAATTAATTCGTTAGGTGACTGTTTTAAATATGCTATACAATTGGTAGTCTATTTAACATATTTCATTCTGTGTGTATACTTACTCATGTTTTATCATCATTTCACACCTGTCGAGATATTATAATGTACATAAATAGTGTTCCTTGGGTGCAAATATGTTATATTTGTAGTCTAATTGAAGTTTTTGAACTTGTACCTATGTACTTTAAATAGCATTCTGGATTGATTTGTAAATATTTTAATATGTATAAAAAATAAATATTACTTTATAGTAGTATATCGATTTTATTATTTATCTTGATTACTATGATGGGTAATTTGCCGTTGCTTCGTTGACATTTTCAACGGCTAAATGACGGGATAATTCCCTAAAAATGATGGCAATGAATATGACTGCAGTTAACATGACGGCAGTGTGTATATGACGGGAATTTTATTCAATAATATGATGGGAATTAGGCGTCATAAAAAAGGAATTATCCCGTCATTGCAATAATATAAAATAGCCGTCTTATTTTTTGCTGTGTAACTTTTACACATACAAGTGACTCACTTTGATATCTGAGGATTATAAATACCATTATCGCTGCTAAATCGACTCGAATATCCTGATTATCGAAGGAAATGCTACTTGATTTTCATTTCAAGAAATGACGACTTTAAAATTACATAGTAAGTAATAAACCTTCCCATTTGTCCCTAAAATATCTTAATTCTGCACTGTGTATTTTCTTTTTTCGTACCAAGATCTTGAGCAGTAATAATAGAATAAGGGAAGAGTGTCGCTAGCGCGCTAGCGGTTAAACACACCACTGAGGGTCCTATGTCCCGCACCTTAATAATCTACTACTGTCCCTTTGAAGTAATATTTCCTTGGATTATGCAATATCACATGTAAACCGAAAATACTCACGCCTAGTTATATAACTGGTACGAACATGTCACAAGTTAATCCATATAACTAAGTATTATATGAAGAGAGAACACGGAACGGACCGTATCTTCACTGAAGAAATAAGCCAAGTCATCAAATCAGAAGCCTTTATTTGTGCCAAAAAAGACGAATTATCAAATCAGAGGTCGTCAGTATTTAAGCAGGATAAGACGAATCATCACACCAGAAGTCGGTATTTAGCCGGAATAATACAAATCACCCAACCAGAAGTCAGTATTTAAGCGGCATAAGACGAATCACGCAACCAGAAGTGAGTATTTAAGCGGAATAAGACTAATCACCCAATCAGAAGTCAGTATTTATGCGGGATAAGACGAATCATCCAACCAGAAGTCAGTATTTAGGAGGAATAAGAAGAAGCATCCAACCAGAAGTCAGTATTTAGGCAGGATAAGACGAATCATCCAACCAGAAGTCAGTATTTAGGCGGGATAAGACGAAGCATCCAACCAGAAGTCAGTATTTAGGCGGAATAAGACGAATCACCCAACCAGAAGTCAGTATTTAGGCGGGATAAGACGAATCATCCAATCAGGTCGCGAAATATTAATTAATTCACAAGATAGCAAAACAATTACTTAAATCAAACTTGACAATATGTAGGTGTTTGAACAATAGAAAATCCTTTTCCTTAGCCGTTTAATATACATTTTAATGAGTTGGCAAACAATTATTGCAGCATATATTTAGATTACCTAGATATTATTTCGTCAGTGAGATTTACTTTTTTGGTGTATCAATAATGAATACGTTATTATATGCAAACATGGCAGACTATGATTTTTATGTCAAGAATAACATATCGGAGGTGATTATTATGTCAATTATTCTACGTATCTGTGCGAAATATTCATTTCTCAAGCAGGTCACTCTTGCCAATGAAACTGGTCTATGGCACGGCAACTATTTACACATTCAAAGCCACAGATATTCAGTGTCCAACTTGACTAAATTAAAGAGGAAAAAACGAGAAAATGGCAACACTTTAATTTCAAATAATGTATTGCTAAAAGTAATGTTCTTAAATTTCCAATGTTGTTGCTACAATTTACATAAACGAAACCAACAGTCGATATTATTCCCCTAGGTAATACGGTAAAGTATATTGTGTATCTGATCCGAAAATACATATTGGTAAGTGTCCACACAATGGAGTCACAAAAACAGGCTAAAGGAATTCCACCTTTTAACATAATTCTGATGATATACATAACAAAGACAAAATCTCCTCTTATATCATATAAATCTCCTCAGATATCTTGAATATTCTGAAAACTATTGCAAAACGATTTGTCTTACTGTAAAATTAACAAGAGAATGTTCTGTTAACATGTCGAAAATTCATCGAGTAAATGTCATTATATCCTTTTTGGATACTTATCCCTTATGTATAGCTTAGTGAAGTTACGATCATCTTATCCTTTATGTATAGCTTAGTGAAGTTACGATCATCTTATCCCTTGTGTATAGCTTAGTGAAGTTACGATCATCTTATTCCTTATGTATAGCTTAGTGAAGTTACGATCACCTTATCCCGCTATTCTGGACTCTGACAGTATTCAATCAGACGCGGTTGACGTGTAAAGAGGGGTAGAGAGAGAGAGTAGTCCGCTTATCTAGCAGAAGTAAGTGAGACATCGATGTTGCGTGTGAGCTCTTACCTTCGCTGTCTGAGCATAAAGTTTTTGGGAGCAAGACGATTTCTGGCGCTCTCGGTACCGATTTCCACCTGATCCAGATGGATCGTCACCACGCCCAGGAAGTCATCGCGCGTCTAAAGAGGTTGAAAGTACAGATATGAAGACACTGAACCATAGATTAGGGAAATCTAGAATGTCTGGAGGTTATAGAAACAATTTAGGATTTCATCATATTATGGATTGCCTTAATTTGGGCAGAAAATCAATATCTGAATAAATAACAATAATAAGTATACAGCTTTATATAGAGCAGATATAACAAAAAATTTAAAAAATATATCGATCGTTCATGATATTAGCCTATACCTACACTTGAGACGTTATCGAGATATTAATGGCAATCATTTCTGGTGATTCTGGCAGTAAAAGACATTTGTAATAGCTGCGAGATGTGTTGAGTTTTAGACGATTAAACATTAATTTCACTACGACAGTAGTATGTAGAAATAAGATGTTGCCTTCTGTTACCAAGACTGTTGAGTAAAATACCAGTTTAGATGTAGAATATAATCTAGGCAGTAAGTTATCTATATAGAATAACAAGCATACCAACGCATTTAAAAAGATTAACTTTTAAGAAGGGTAGCAGCTAAATAAGTTGGGACTCCTGCCTTTAAAGTCAAATGTATAAAATTTGAGCAACGCTAGGTATGCATTACTTTAATAAAGGGATTTATGCACCAGAGTCAAAGTTTATTAGATTCATGTATTGCCCCCTTTTCAGGCTGGTTTCTATCACAATTATATTATAATGTCGTCATTAAAAAATGATCGAGCTGAAAGCGTTAAGTATAATTTGTTAAATAAAAAAATATTCCGGGTGAGCGTAGTTATTTTAACAACAAATGCAGTATTACATATTTTTTATAATCAATCGTTTTACACAAAATACTGTTCAATTGAATAATTCAAGACATATTTGGTCTACTGTTGAACTATATAAGCCTTAGAGATGCTAATCAATATCATTTAATGGTGATATGTGCATCATAAAACAATCAGTAATGATTCATATAGAATACTGCGACATTTACGTTAAATGTAAATAGAAGCTTCGTCTCCTAAACGTAGAAAATATGTCACACAAATTAATTAATAATTTACGTGTAGCAATTAGATAAATTCTAAAAACAAGAGTACAGTTCCAGAACTCACACAATAAGAACCTGATCCTAGCACGAAACAAATTAGCTGACAACGCCAGCTTCGACTGGATCATCTACACAGATGGATCAGCTGCAGAAGGGAGACTGAACGGAGGAGCCGGCATCGTAATTACTAAGCCTCCTTCCGATGTGGCAACATCCAAAATAAGAGCCCCGGCGGGAAAATACTGCTCCTCATACCAGACAGAAATGGTCGCGATAAACACGGCACTAAACTGGCTCAGCAACCAAAAAGACTGGAGTAAAACGAGAATAGTCACAGACTCGAAATCTAGCATACAGAGCTTAATTGATTACAACTTTAAATTAAAAAAAAACCTGCTGATGAGCGCGAACCACAATATTTCGGAGATGACAAGAAATTGTGATAAAGAATTAACCTTCACGTGGGTTCCCAGCCACTGTGGATTGTGGGGGAACGAGGAGGCTGACAAAGAGGCGAACGAAGCCAGTAAAATGGACCAAGGCCAAGTGGGATGGCTGTTCGACGTCTCAAAGGCACGAATAAAAACGCCTACAAAGCAAAGACCTTCCACCACAAACGGTGTAGAAACATGTATGGACAGGGTGGTGTAAACGGCGAAAGAGATAGCAGGATACTGGAGGAAGAGAGAAGAAGCTACCGAAGGTTCCGGATGGGACACAGCCTGGAGCTCCGGAGTTATCAAAAGAGGCTTGGCACCCTGGTGGACGGGAGCTGCCGGCTATGTCGGGAGGAAGAGGAGACGACGCCCCACTTAGTGCTGAGATGCCCAGGCACACACAAGAAAAGAACTGACTACAACATAACAGAGCTGGCAGACCTATGCAGGATTCCAGGGAAGGTCGCCAAAATGTGGAAATGGTTCCGCAAGAAGATCGCCCCCGAGCTGAGCAAGACAAGACGACAACCACACTCATTTATATCACAAAGAAATCGTAAAATTAATAAGTTGTCTATTTTGCGATTTA
Organism: Invenusta paracnida; assembly: GCA_036023295.1. Taxonomy (NCBI): domain Eukaryota; kingdom Metazoa; phylum Platyhelminthes; order Proseriata; family Coelogynoporidae; genus Invenusta; species Invenusta paracnida. The sequence continues at coordinate 7,956 of JAYRBW010018884.1, read as the reverse complement.
CTAGCATAATAAATTAGGCAAGTTGAGAAAGTGTATTGCCAATTGCATATATTTTATAATGCTATAATGAGTCAACTTTATTGTTGAAGTATTGAAGTCATATAATAAAGACATATTGTAGAATGAACAGATATACAGAACTCCAATGTTAAACGTATTGAGGCAATTAACTATTAATATTATCCAATCAGAATGTAGTAAGCTGGCAGATGAAATTCAGTAGAGAATGGCATTGCCCCCTTAAATCTCGAGTAAAATGTTTCACAAAATGAATTCATTCGTGTTTCAAAATTGTTGATACGTAATTCTCAAATGATCGTAAAATTCTCCTTTTTAATGATATATTCGAAACTTGAAAAATATTTGTAATTCTAAAATAAATTTTAAATTCTTGGTATAGCGCCATCAAAATTCTAGTCTGAAGTCCAATTTGTTGATTCTAGTTGTAATAGTTCGAAAATGTAATGATTCCAAATAATTGTTTAGAATACAGAATATGTTTCTATCACCTTTATAGAGCATTTGTTTATCAAAACTGAACTTAATCTTAGACTGGTACGAGCTGTCCTGTTTGCGTACCTATATTTGATGCCTATAATTGAATATCAACCTTTCTAAGCATATGGCGTAGAGGTAGGTTACCTAAAACTGGCAGCATGCAAGGAAAATTCAAGCTAAAAAGTGCATTTTCGTGGCTTAGTTAAACCCTTTGGATCGATAAACCAATACTGTTAAATACTTACATAAATAAATTGAACAAACGCACCTCAATAAAGAATAGTAATAATAGGCGTATATATGTAAATAAAGCAGTTTATATACTAATGAACGATTCAATCAATATAATTGGATAGTTTTGACTGTTTAATCAATGCCTATTTATAGCCAACAAGGTTTTCGCTTTAAAAAATTTATGACACTATCAGTAAGTTCAAAGTGCAAATAAATGTAGATAATAATTTAAAAGATAAAAGCATTAAATTGAAAATAAACTTCTTAAAAAAAACTATATTCATAGAGTCCCTATTTAAAACATGCATTATAAACGTAAAAAGTAAATGTTTTAATAAATGTTACAAATAAGCACACACATATAAACATATACTACGTACACAGCGAATGTATAAATCGAAAATGAAAGTGTCATTTAAAAATGTGAACAGGCGAAAAAAAACGCAATTTTTGAATACAGAAATTTCCGAATTTGAAAGTCTTAATTTTAAAATGTTTCCTGCTTTTTGTTAAATTTCAAAATTCCTTCCTTCGAACTGCACGCTATTAATACCAAGGACAGCAAAATGTGCACTATCTACTTCAATATCACTCGACTAATACCAAGATATGTTAATAGTTCTCTATTTTGATTCTTGATAAAGTCTTCAGAGGTAGGATTCAATAGAAATGTATCTACATAATATTTAAATAGAGTTAGTATTCCAACTGCTTATTCCATTAACAGATATAAATACAATCTAATTCTACAAATTGCAATATGGACATGATTGGTTCATGGGGGGGGGGGAGCATCGTAATATTACATTTATCCTGGTATAGCATTACGTATTGGATTACAACGAGTAAAAATGCGATATTTTAGATAACAAAAGATCCGCAATATTCCGACATTCAAAGTGCAGTGTCAGATTGAGTATAAAGCAGTTAACAGAATTAAAAAAGTGTTATTATACTTATTATTAACTCGTTATTATAATCAACATAGTTCGTGAATTGTATCTTACTTCTAGACTGCATTACACAAGTTTACCTAGTGCCAGTCTCGGTGACATAAGATAAAACACTGTTCCACGCAGAAAAAGTTCTCTTTTGGCCCAATTAAGCTGTCTAATTACTCTAGATAATAGTTAATATATTTGAATCTTTATAAGAACCATAATACTTTAAATGCCTTTCTTTGAAGTATGTCTTACCCAGGGTAGACACCAGTTATCTTACGTAGAACTTACCACTCGATTTTCATCAAAAAGTTCAAATACCAGTCGATTATCGGCTGGATTGACCTGAAAGAAAAACATCAGTTTTAAACATAGTACATAAACAATCAAACGGTGATAATATATCTAGAGGTGCTAAACAAATCCTTTCAGAAATAACGGTATCATGGAGAGATTTGTTAGACTTACTAAATACAATTTCTAAACTTTAAAGAATTAATATTATTTACTAAAACTCTTTGTATATTTAATTCGAACTTTACTACAAAAAGAGAATTATAAAAACGAGAATTTTATCTAATTAAATCAATTAAAAAGAGAGAAAACTAAATTGTTTTATACAAATTAATATTATTAAGAATATTCAAAATACAACAAAATCACATGCACGTGCTAACGATGTTGAAAGTATTACATAAAAATAAATTAAATTAAAAATAATAAAACGTGTAAATTTAGATTTTTCAATAATGAAGAATGTATTACTAAAAGATAATTGTAAGCAATTTTTTGTAAAAATAAGGAAATATATAAGAAAAAATCATTGGAAACTCTACTCAAACTACGAACAGGAAAATGGTACGATAATTCATGCATACAAGCAGTTCATGATGAGATAATTAAGCTATTGAAAATCAAACATTCAGTAGAAAACTTGTTTGTTAAGACGAGTAAATTGATAGATAATCGATGCAAACAAGTTTTTACGGTAAGACTAGAAATACTTAAAACGTTGAAAACAATGAAAAGTTCAACTGACATTGAAAATGAATTCCTCATTCCACACGGGGTTGAGTGTTCGTCTGATAGTCTTGGTCTGAACGGTTCCTCCAATAAGGGCGTTTCCTTTGCACAGAAGAATCTTGCAGTATGGGTCACTGGAAGGAGGTGGAAATAGGTGGAAGGAGGTGGAAGGAGTTGGGGGGATTAGTTGAAATTATAGTTGAAAGTATAACCGTAAAATATTGATTCGTAGGATTGTTTTACGATAACTGGTCAAATAACTAAGATTGCGCTGGTTTTAGGAGACCCTTCCTATCGATAAAATGCAAAAAAAGTTTTTATCCGAAAAAAAATCCTGTTGTGTTAAGGTTTAAGGAAAAATGTCCTTTCTAAAAGTTTGATTATAATATGTACATAAGATACAGACAAAATATCTTGCGTCATTGAACTGGTTCTATCTCACTTACATCGCTAACAAATGGAGAATGAGTTCGAAAAATAAACAGTGAATGTGTCCGACTAATTGCGACGATTTATAAGAAACCAGAACTAAACCTACACAATGCACGTGAATTGTCCGCTTTTAAAATACATCTATTGAATACAAATCAATAGTAACACGGTGTTTAATATTGTATATATCTAAACATTGTATTAAACAGAACTCTGTGTTTCAAGTAATATATATATGCATTCATAAATAGGTAATCTGTTTGTCTTTTGCAAATATCAATAATTAAAAAAAAAGTAGTTTTGGCCATAAATCAAAATCTCAAAGGAAGATAAATTTACTTCTGAAATTAATCAATATATCAATAAATTGACTATACTATGGGACGGACTAACTATAAATTAAACAGTATTTGTTGGCTGATAGTTTGTAAATTTGAACTCCTTTTTCAGCATAACTGCAAGTAGTTCAGTAATGCCATAACTCTTAAATGCACCAATTAATTTAATAGAGGTACATTAAATATACCCACCTAAATTGTGATAATTAATCAATGGTGATTTTCATGCCTATAAACTATGAAAGCATCTGAATCAGTGAGCCCGAATTTGCATCCCAGTAGGACACCTATCTCGTCATTAAGCCCTCTATATGTAATGGGAACCGTCCCCTTTACAAATGGTTGCTGGGTTTGAATGGAGGTTATTGGTGAGTGTTACTCACTGAAAGGGTGAACTGATCGATATCTTTTGGAGGCGATCCGTTAGCAAGCCTTTGGACCAACAGACATGCAGTACATAATAATCCGTACGATTCATTGTCACTAATAGTGGTGTGCTTACGGGGGCTACAACTGAAACGATTGCTGATCCCATAATTCCATTAAAGAGATTGTAAGCTAGCTAATTAGCTTAACTAATTGTATCTCATATGATATTGATTTTTCATTATACAAGTATATCTATGGCTTTAGTAAATATCATAAATCTTTGTTTTAAAGCTTAAATGGATTGGTTTTGGTTTAAAACGGCGCGAACAGTAATTGCCGAAGTAATTAAGAGTGCAGTCGGTCAAAAATTAATGTCTACTTCTGAATTTTTATCATCGGGATGTAAAACTCAACTTAGGTATATAGAGCTAAGTTTACATCACTGACAAAAAGAACTCGAATAAAAGGCCAAAAATCACGTTTATTTTTACAGATATATAGTCAGTCGGTGTATATATTATATTTTTATAATATATTGCAAATCTTTGGAATATTGATTTAATATACATAAAACATGTGTATATTAGAAACGAATAATTTATAAACAGTTAGTAGATTTTAGTTGTCAAAATATTGTTTATAATGCTGTTCAGTCTATGTTTTACGCAAATTTCTTATTTAAGTAGCTCCCATATTTATTCCTGAAGGATTTTCTTGAGTTTTCAGGGAATTAATTTGGATATATTAGTTTAACATTCTGAATACACTAGCTTTATAAAAATACTTCTCGTATTCTGTCAAAATTAACCTATACACAGTAGAACGAAATAATGTTCTTTTATAAATCTAGAAAAACAGGACAAATTCTGAGTGACATGTGATTTATCAGACTTTCATGGTTTGAGTATTTTTCAAAAAACTAGTTTTTAATTATGTATTTGTTCCGAGTGACTCCCCTAATAAAAGGGTACCAACAACATTTATTTCAACTATTAAGAGATGGAAACTGGAGTGAACTGTAATCCTACCTTGCGCCAAATATATCCTTCTTCATCAAGGAGATTCCTTTGATCACCCGAACTCGCAGCAAACGAATGATGCCAGGCGGCTGAAAATAGACAACAAAAATACTAAATAAGGTGGCATACATAATATACTATTTGAATAAAACAAGTGAAGCCTGCAATTTGGAATTCATTAAAATTATATAAAATGTATATTGCAATATCCATATCTAATCGTCTCTACTAATTGGGCTGGCAGCATAAATATCCCAAAGGGGCTAACCACTGGTTTCCGTAGATAATATAATGTTAAGAGACGCCGAGCCGACGACATCAGGTGCTCCCCTTTAATGACTCGGACCACCTGGGTTAACCATTAATCGACTGAATAATAATAAGTAAAGAATTCTGCCAATCGCCGCATACTCAATGCCAGACGCGTTTCGCTCTTTATGGAGCTCATCAGTGACCATGCAGAGACCTTCTTTAAATGATAATATAATCGATGTTGTTTCGCACTTACATTTATCACATGAGCTAACCAGATACATGCACGTGTGCATACTTATTTACTGCAATGGCTACCCTAATAGAGTAAACGTGTTGTTCACTCCACGTAAAATAAGTTTATTTATATAATAATATGTGGACCAAGTTGCCTCACTTTTATTGAATTTTGTAGAGTCCAGAAATTCATTCTGGTATTAAAGGCATTTTAGAAACTAAAATAAAAAAAGATTACAAATTACAAATTAAACTGAAATTTTAGAATTTTAAATCTAACGTTTCTACAACACGGCCAGGTATTTGTGTTTTTTTCTCCAGAAGTTCTGAAACTTAGCCATATAGGAGACATGATAGGCTTCATCATTTCGCAGATGCATATATTATATACTAAAAATCATAAAGGAGGGACTTCAAAATTGAACAGATAAAAACAAACTTCGTAAATGAAACAAAACAAAAACGAGTACTATGGAAAGAGTTGTTACCATTTTGTTCCGAGTTTCTGTGTTAATATAAACGCACAATGAAAATCAAAAACAACTGTGAAGTAATAATTATGAATTAGCTCAAAGCCCCGTTTATGGTTTAAAATACGGTAAACATAAATAATATAGATTAAATGATAAAAATATATTTAGTTGAATATATTGCATTAAAAATGTACATTAGTCTTTATTATTTTAATAAATTAAACGAATACGGGCATATTATTTACTTTGTGTAAACAATTTCATGATAAAATTTAACAATACAATAATATGTTTTACATGACAGAAATTTATTCTAAAATGACAAAAAACTAATTTTAATTAATTATATATATATATGAGACTACGGCTCTTTTGAGGGTTAATGATAATCATTAGAAACAGCTTTTTATGTGAAACAAGTTTGGTATACTAATATCATCCTGACATCAGGATTTTCAGACATTTAAGAAAAATATCAATGATATCAGCAAGACAACGATCATTATATTAGAGGACCATTTAGAAGTCCTTAAAAAATCGAAGTGAATCTAAATGTGTTTTAACAACAACTTATTTCTAAAAACTCGTGTAGATAAAAACAATAAAGACATAGTACTTATCATCATCATCATCATCATCATAAATCAGTTTATTAAAAAATAATAAAACCGGAGATCTAATATTTACAGAGTACAAAAAGAAGAATATAGTATAAAGTCTGACAGATTTAAGTTGATTAATTATGTAACAATAAGTTAATTGTTTCTGAGTGTTAGAGATTTCCATATTGCACGATGTTTTGCTGCATTGAGTATTTCTGTCATTTCCAAATGTGGAAGACAATCTTTGACTTGTTTGGTGAATGTTTGTCGATTTCCTTGGCCGATTTTCATGCGTTCTTCGGCTTCCCATAATACGAGTTGTGACACTGGCTGGTCGCAGCGCACACAGTGGCCAATGAAGCTCAATCTTCGTGTTTAGTGTTATAGTACTTATAGTATAGTATATTATAGCGAAATTGAAGCGAAATATACTATTTTCTAAGTAATATTTAAATTGCTAATAGTAATTAAATAAGAAATGATCTGCATTTTACTTGCCTTGTCATTAACAATTTATAAAGTGCTTTTTAATACTCATATTAATGACAAGTTAATATCGAACTTCATTCATACTTCAAAATAATCATTCTTTATTCAAATTATGGGTGCACTTCTAAATTGTTAGAGTCATGGTGAGTATGGCAGACGTGAGTAAGGACAACCAAAGACACACAATGTTGATTTACTGATGAAAGTTACATTGCTATTAGCAAACGCCTTCAGTGAAATATAGTCAGAATAGATGTATGACAGTGGGTCAAGACATAATGTCTTGATCCAAAACATGTTGAATAAACAAAAACAATAAGCATTTTAATATAAATAGTTGTATATACCATACAAATACGATATTAAAGGATATTCATTGACAATAGTGTGTTACAGCAAGATACATCGATTGGTTTTGCTGCTCTTATTAGATGTTAGATAATTTGAAAATTCAGGTTTGAAAATAAATATGATTTCAGTTGAAAAGAACTGAATTTAAAAAATGATTTTTGTTATATTAAACAATTATTGAGGCCAATATTCTGCTATATCTTATAAATTGACAAATATTTCAAAGACATTTTTTTCAACAAATTCATTTTTTAAGTATTTTCTAACCATAACTAATAATATTATTTATTATTAACACAATATATTTATGATATACAATGTCTAATATACTCATAGAGAGAGAACATTAGGTAGATCCATATGTAATATAGTATAATAATGTAACATAAGTACACAATGAAGTAATACAATAACATAATAATGTCAGTAATTACATGGCCCATACTATTGATGTATATTAAAAATCACATTAGTGATAGAGAATAGTACAATAGGTTAATCACTAATACAGCTCATAGTTATATTATAACATCTTGCAACAATTACATACATGTACACAAAGGTAGCACAAAGGAGAAGATTACTTAATGTTATTCAATTCTACACCAGAGTTGTATTAATGCGTTTTGCCTATCACTTTATTAAATCTATATTCCTGAAAATGGTGTTTATTTATATTGCTATTTACAGCTCTGTTA
>JAYRBW010018873.1:0-12797 GCA_036023295.1 Invenusta paracnida | reverse complement strand
AGGTGGGAAAATAGTAGTATTGAACTGTATACAGAATTTAAAAGAGTGAATACTCTTTGTATAATTACTCTATGGTTCTAAATATCACTAAATTTTACACACAATTAGGAAAAGAATTAAGTGACACAATACTCCCTAGCTAGTGGCTTCATCAAGTCACACCAATCTCCCTGAATATAATTTTAGTTTACTCATCAAATTCGTACAAATTTCCTTACCAACTATTACGTCACTTCCCTCCGTTTACTGTTCAAATACACGTCGTTAATTATAGCGAATACCTGCTACTCTGTGATGAAAGTGTATACCATAGAGTTTCGCGAATTAGAATCAAATCAATGAGAATATAATTACACAGTTAAAAATCATTTAAACACGAATTCTTAAACTCACTGACAGAGCAACTCGAAAACCTGTGCGTATGTTGTAGTCCCATCTTTGATACCAAGCAATACAGATTCCGGGGAATCCGGCTGAACACCAGTGAAAGTCATTGAGTTGAGATCTTTTGTACAGAGCCAGAGAAAAATAGAGCGAAGCTTGTCAATATCATTTGTGATATGCTTATTTTCAATCAATTCGGCGATGAGCTGCTTTAAGGTGTCGTGTTCTCGCTTGGTAACATCGAGCGCAAACTGATCAACTTGTTGAAACTTCTGAGCACTACTGGCTAGTTGTCCTCCAGAGCCAGCAGATTTGAGTTTGGCTGGATCTTCTGATGTGCATAGTTGGAAAATAGATAGAAATCTTAACTGTGCTCAGGTTACCAGCCTTATTATTAAATTTTTAAACACGACGTAAATATATATATACAGAGATTCAAGTATGTAGTAATAAATCGAAATACAACAATTGTGCGACACCTGTATAAATAAAAAGTAAACGAAGTCAACCAAATGTTACTAAAGACAACCTTTAAGAAAACTGCTCAAGTATGCATATAACTAATTTAAAATGAGTAATTAAGATAATTATTGTTATTATTAATTGCAGTGCGGCGTCATGCAACATCCCTTTTAAGATGGTTGATAGTTCCTTTCGTTGCTCTCCTAATTTGTATTATAGATTTGTATTAACTAGGATAACAGTATAGTATAGGTATGTACATATGCTCAATTTGGAGGAAGAATTTCAGTTTTTAGTGCGTAGTCGACGATAATGAAGGCATTATATTTACAATTATACAGTAAAAATACAGTTTTGCAATTTTAATTTCTTCATTATTATTGTAATCATTACCTGTCTGATTATCTTTTCCAAGCGTCTCCTCTTGTCCAATCGTATCTGACTAAAAATAGATTAACATTTTAACGTTAATGTGGAAATATAAAAGATAGTAATGATATTATACATAAATCAATCAATTATATAACCTAATATATACAAAGACACCTCTATGCATGTTTCAAAATGTTACTTATTGCCTATACTAAGTATTCTTATATAGTATAGTAATAATATTAATTTGATTACAGGCATAAAAAATCTCAAGAATCTAAATGAAGAATGACGAAGAAGCTAATTTGTGTAAAGCAAGATGTTTGAATTGTTCAATTTACATCAATCCTATTTGCTTACGTACCAGCAACTCACACCTAACAACTACCCTAAACTTAACTCAGAAGAGATACCGTTTCGTATCATTATGAAAATACATTCGTATTTTACCATATGTACATACTTTAAACTTATTTAAAGTATCTATACACAGATTTCCGGTTCGGAAGCATCCCCCCCGTAGATGGCCACAAAGGAATCGGTTTGTATACCGTCGCTACTGCTTTCTTCCATCGACAGAAAGATGACTCAACCCTGCCTAACCCTCAGACGGAGGACTTCGCAGTGATCCACAGACTGTCTCTCTCCGAAGACCTCCTGTCTAAAGCTAACAGCATCCTCGGTAACATCTAATTCACCTATGAAGTACCTGTTCTCATTTCTCGATACTCTTGACGTGCATCTCAAAGGTGATTCTTTTTCTTTCAAACTTTTCATTAAACCAACACACATCGGGACATGTTTATCATATTATGACGCTTTCGTTCCATACTCGAAAAAACCAAATCTAATCTCACCGGAGTTTCAGAGAGAATTGCATCACCCCATTCCTCAACACGAGCACTCGAATATCGATAAGACATTACCAACCTGTGAAACCTGAGCTTACTACTAACTCAAAAAGATTCCATTCCTCAAAGAGTCGCAGTGTAGAGAAATAATTCGACTGCAGAAGAAAACAAGCCTAGTACGTCATGTTTTTGTAACCAATATATCACTTGCCTGACAATTCCGCCCTAAAAAAGAAGCCCTCAGCTGTGCTACGAGATGCCCAGCTTGTAAGACTGCCGAAAAGCCTGATAAGTGCTTCACTAAGTTTACTGATTATCTGCAATCAATGTAGCATCGTATATTTCGGACAAACCGCCCAAGTAAATTAGATCCAGAATTATCGAACACATCAAAATGACATCCTCACATTCCTTCAAACATATCTCTTCATGGAAATTACTCCGATTTTAAGTGGGTCATTCTTGACAAACCAAGAAACCTTAGGTACATACCGTTCTCATCAGAGTCTCTATTCAGTGCTTCATTTTCTGGAGAACTAATGAATGAATGGGAGGGTAAAATTCTTCTACCAGTCCTGCGCATTCACTAATTGTTTCTAGTGTACTCCGTCATACTACTCATCACTACAATAGTAGTACTCTATATATTTATTCTTTCTTATTGTAACCAGTTGTACGTATTTTAATAGCCGAGCTGTTATTATACTAATATATTGATTTTAGATTAACTTGGTCCACTAATGATTTTACATACGAACTGTTTGTTTTTAATTAAACTTGTATTGCACAATGTATCTATTACAAGTTTTTAAATTTAAATTATAGATACAACGAGTGTTTTCCAAAAGTAGAATCATTAACGATTCGTTCAGTCCAAAAGTCGGATCATTCGGCGTTACGATAGAAATTAAGTAGCTCAAGTATCCGATTCCCGACACGCCTCTGCCCATGTCCAAATCGAAGCGCGCAAATACATTTGAATTTATATATCACTAAAATGGAATTTGAGTTTTAAAGAAAATTATTTGCACGAATAATATATACTTTCTTCGTTAATGTAATGTATGTATTTACCGATTCATTTAAAATGCTTATTCTACATAAATTTGCTTTAAATCCTTTCGTTTTGATGCTTCATTTTAAATAAAAGATAAACAAATAATCGTTCATTTTAAAAGTTTATTTAACGATTCCTGACCAAAAGAGTGCTTCTAACGATTTCACTTTTGGAAAACGCTCAATATGATTACAATGGCATTTACAAAACGATTCATTCAAAGTTTTCAACAAACTCTAAATTTTAAAAGTAAAAATTCGAAAAATAATTTACATTCTTTCAGAATTAGTAAAACATTCAAGAATAGTTTGACACTATTTTAAAACGAACTTTATCAATAAACTATAAACTATAATATAACGAAAAATAAACATAACTGATATTACTAGTGACCTTACAAATAATGACATATAAATTAACATGGTTAAATACATTTGAAATATCTACCTTAGAAACATCCTACAGGAATAAAAACAAAACGGCACTTCAATTAGGTAACTTTAATAATGCAAGTTAGAAAATATTTTGGCCACTTACAGTGAATCCATCTGGTCCATTGTGCGGCTGCACGTTTCCTGAAATGGAACTTGATGGCTCGAATGCAGTAACACTGGGTGATTCTAGAGGACAGAAGACATATGGATCTGGAAGTTTCACTGAAGGAAGCTTGTCACATGAATATCCTTTTAATTTTGTAAGGGCAGAGCCTTCTCCTGGATGGAAGTCCAAGAGGTATTGCGCCACGTGGGTGAAGGTGTCTTGGTCTTCTGGTTCGCAGGCATAGATCTCCAATCCGTAATGACCTAGAGGCAAGAATTATAGTGTAATTAAGAATAAACACTTATTCGTTGATATATGTTTCACATTTTCAAAAGGTTTCTTGTAAAGTTTAATTTCTATATGTACATATGTTTAATATCCGTCAAGTCAAGCCACAAAATCTATCAATAAGTTCGTCAAGCCGGCTTAACCATGTAGACGGGTAAAGATGGCTTGTCCGTGTGGACGGGTAATCTTGGCTTGACCATGTAGACAGGTAATCTTGGCTTGACTACTTGGACGGGTAATCTTGGCTTGACCATGTAGACGGGTAAAGTTAGCTTGACCGTGTGGACGGGTAAAGTTGGCTTGACCGTGTGGACGGGTAAAGTTGGCTTGACCGTGTAGACGAGTAAAGTTGGCTTGACCGTGTAGACGGATAATTGTGGCTTGACTGTTTGGACAGGTAATCTTGGCTTGACGTTGACTTGACCGTGTGAACAGATAATCTTGGCTTGACCGTGTGGACGGGTAATCTTGGCTTGACGCTGGCTTGACCGTGTGGACTGGTAATCTTGGTTAGACCGTGTAGACGGTAATCTTGGCTTGACCTTGTGGACGGTTTAGATGATTCATCTACATGAAATTTATGACAACAATCCCTTTTTAAAAAAGTCAATTACTTCTTCCAACGAAATAGTTCCATTCTCTGGTGAAGGTAGTACTGTTGTATAGGTACATCGAATTAGTGATTATTTGTGAAAGAATAGATGAAACATGTTATTATTCATAATAAATCAAAGAAAACATATAATAATATATATATCCACAATAAACAAAATCTGTATTACAAAATTTCACCAATTAAATAATTACAAATCTTTGAATATAGATTTTATAACCCAAACACAGTATATAGATATAGAGGTTTAATACTACCTTTTGCGGGTAATCGGACAGTAAATATAAGTTCTTGGCCTTCTTCTGACTCTTCTAAGAGATGATCTCCATACTCGAAATCTTCAATGTCCATCGGGACACCTGCTTTACGAAGGCGAAGTTTCGCCAGAACACTCACTTCATTTCGGCGTTTATTAAAGTGAGCCTCAAGGTATGCTGGAGCAGTATTAGCGACCGAAATAATACCTTCGCGCAAGTTAATTGCTGATAGTCCATAGTAGTCAAGATGGGCCCAACTTGGACCCCAGTTTGTGTCGGAACAACCCGGGTAAACAATTAAATTGCTTGAGGGATTGACACAAACCAATTTATAAAGACAAGCCGCTCGGTAAGTACTCGGAACAGCCACTTTTTTCTCACTTATCTGTAATAGATTATTGCGATATAAGTAATAATACTATTGTTACATACATATCAAATACATATAATCTCCAATTTCATATACTATAATGAAGTATGATTGAAAAATAAAAATAATAAGGCAAAAAACTTATAGTAAAGAATTATATCGAGAAAAAAACTTCCGATTTTTGGAATTTCACATTCAGATATAGACATAGTACTTGTAATACTGCAAATAATTTCTACTATCTTTAGTTATTCTGATAAATGCTTTTATATTTGCCGCAACTCCATTTGTTACTTGTTCCTGTGAGAGCATGGGCAAGTTAACGTCTATTCATTCCTTTCAGCTTACCACCCTACTCGAGGTCAATACACCATTACTGGCGTATATCATTGTACCTCGCTGGCGTGGTTTGCGACTCTTGTAATCCACTGGAGGGTTAACAGATTTCAGGACATCACCAAAATAGTCGTATAGGCAAACTACCAGATCTCAAAGAGAAAACAAGTAGGTCAATGTGGTGACAGTTTGGAGCCATGAGGACCACTGATGACGCGGAGTGTCTGGAAGTCTTGCTGAAATATATCTCGTCTTTAGCAACGATTCCACTCAGAGTAAGAAATTACGACTGGGATTCGAAACTGAGGCCTTTGAAACTGTTGTGTTAAATGCTCGCTACTTTATGCGATTTTTAGAGTAACATTTGTTGATATTAAGTTGGTCTTGTACTCAAAAACATTGAGTAATATTTCAAACTCGTAAGTAGAGTTTAGCTGAATAACTGATTGGTTTTAAGAAACGGAAATGTCATTAGGTCTTGTAGTAAATAATAATATTGAATAAAACTATACATAATATAACACATTGAATGGTAGGTTTACCTGCGAGTACACTGTCAGAAGATAGTTGCCAGCAAATGGTAGACGAAAATAAAATTTAATTGCCTTTCGTAAAGTTTCCTGCAGTGAATAGGCGGATACATTTTTGCCATCTACAGAGCGAACTAATGTATCGTCAAGGAAGTATTCCAACTTGTAATAGAAACATGCGGACACATTGTATGTGAAGGATAGATTTAGCTCCCCATCTGGCAAGGTCATAACACCCCGATGTACTCCATCGAAACACATTCCGCACCGAAAGAATTGTGTTTTCGTTACTGGCATCATAGTGAAGAGCTCAAAGGAAACTGGACCACTAGCTAAAAGTTGCCACTGCGAATCTTCCGGATAGTGACTGAAGATGGCTTGTGCAGGATCCATGAGAAAATAAAAATCATCATATTCGTAGACTAAGGCGGCCTCATCCTCATTTAGATAGATTTGGTGTGCCTCGCGAGCTTCGGCATTCACATAACGCATTGCCCAATGGGGATCGACGAGATACCATCTTTTGTCTATGTAAACTGATATCCAGGAATGATTTACTGGACAGTTATCAAAATTATCTCCAGGCATGTAATCTGCTCCTTTAGCATATCCATTTATGAGAAGACACTGCAGACCAGCGTAACTAAATAAAAGAGCAAGTAATTAAACTGTTATCAAAATATAATTCAAATTTAATTAGGTAGGTGTTCATTCTAATAATAATACACAGTTATATTTGTATTATAAAAAGTCACATGTTATGTTCACCTGCACAAAATTTCATAAACTCGAGGATAGCTTCCTTCACCACGTTGAAAGCCTGTCAGAATGTATTCTGGAGATTCTTCTGGTGTTTCATCGAATTGAATTTGATGCATATTCTTCACAGTTAGCCATCGAAAACAGACTCGCGCGATTTCAAGCTCGTTAAAGTCTTGGCTATAAACCAGTTTCCAAATTAATTCCCGAAAACTTTTATATTCACTTCTACTGACCTGAAATTGTATTTAAAAATATATTGTGAAAAATACAGATATTGCTATTAAAACTTTAACATTTTAGTATATATGTACGTATAATATTGATTTATATAGACAAAAGTAGTATGCAAAATATATCAAGTGAAGAAAGTATTTTAAAGAAAAGGAAAATTGAAATCAATAAATGGTTGAACAATATTATAAAGCACTAATTAAAAAAACCCAGAAGTTTCAGTAACTTTTTCTTTGATTTATGGACAGTCAGATAAATTCATATTAGAGTCTAGCAGTGGCCACCTGTCAGCCCTTTTACAATAAGCGATCGTCATTCGCCAGGTTTCTCAGTTTCATTCTTTATCTTTGGATATCATCTTCACTACAATCCTTAATTACATATATGTCTCATGGTTTGGGGAGCAGTACAATTAGGGCTGTTTGGATTTTCAATCTTCTTACAGCTATATAAAAACACTAGTCTTAGGTTAGTATAACTACCTGAGCATAGTTGATGGTAAAACGTGATTTCATCTCTATAGACAGGTTTGACAAAGCATTTTAGGAGCCCCCACCCTATCCAACTTGAGACATATAATATCTTCGAGATGAAGCTGACTTAATATATTACATAAGTAGAATATCATTCAATTTAAAATATTAAAACCATACCTTAATAGCATGTCGATCGACAGTTTTAAAAAATGAATCATCCTGATAAATGTTGTATTTGGATAAGTCCGCTGGACATGGTGGTGGACATTCTTCAGGATCAGTAGGTTCTGGTAACTCAAATTCTTCAAAAGTTTTCACCCTGAAAAGTTAAAAATCTGATCTATAATTAAATAAATTTGTATAAAATGGAATGGAACAGTGGTGGGCTACTGATATAGTTTTATAGACGTTAACATGATTTTGAAATAATATAAAATAAAGATATAAATTAATGGTCATCTCAATATTGGTTTGGATGAGGTTTGGCTTAGAGTTTGATGCAATAATGAAGCAATCATTGTTTGAATCACCAGGAATCATCAATAATCCAATATATCACATTAAAGAAGTAGGTGGGGTAACATAATGTAGACAAAAGTCTGAAACCAGTTAGAATTTGAAATCTCAATCACTGGAGGTACATTGTGAGTCATCAAATTTTATTAAAATGAAAGTGTAAATTAAGTGTAGTATTTTTTAATCTACTTTCAATCTTTTATATTTAAAAAATAATATGCATGGACCTCTTTCAAAAATTCACTTTTTATTAATAGGTACTCTTTTAAAAAAAATCACATTGGGAAAATACAAAATGGTGTCACTTTTAAATTGCACTGATTATAAAGAAGTGTACAAACAATATATGATGCAAATATTACATTTGGCCAATAATTTCAAATTTATTGAATTTTTAAATAATGAAACCTAAAAATACACAATTATTTATAAAATGGCCAATAAAATATATTATTTTTGTTTAAAGCACTGTTGGTGTTTTTAACCATCAACTTTCACATTTTGGGAAATCTGCATTAAACTATTTCAATTAGACATTATAAAATATAATGATATTTAATTGTTGAATGATTACAATATTACTATTATACTTTCTAATTGTATGTTATTAAAACAGTATACTATTTTAATTAATATAATTTGGGCAGTATATATATTCTAAACAGAAAAGGGCAATTTTTAATATAAAAAGAGCTTTTTTGTTTTAATAATTTGTATCTATTTTAATATAAGGGACCATGCAAAAATATGCTTAGGGGAAGGATTACACAGGATGGGGGCACAGCTAAAACATACATAGACTTAACAAAAATTTTAATACATATGAATAAATTAACTGTCAATATAAATAAATTATTTTACAAAATCAATATTGACAGGTTGAGTAAATTGATCATGTGATTTTGAAAAAGTATGATATATCTAACAAATAGGCAACATAATATAAGATTATTGATTAATAAGATTAATAAAGCTCAGCATTCAATTGTCAAATGATGGAATACTGGAAATCTACTAAATCTACTGGTATTGTATCCATTCATCTTTATAATACATGTTAAACAATTAATAAAAGTTTTTCTGTCATTGTTGTCCCAGCTTTGGTTTTCAAATATACTGTATTTTATACAGTATACAGTACATTTATATTTTATACAGTATACAGTACATTTATATTTTATACAGTACACTTATACAGGGGGGGGAGGGGATCAGCCAAAAGCATACTCAAGCATACAAGGGGTGGTCAAAAATGCTGAAATAGGGCATTTGTACTTTATATATGTCCCCTAATATGAATTTGCCTTTTCAGTGGATAAAAAATATATTATATTAAAATTTCTATATATTTAAATAACAATACTATCCATTTTTATTATAAATTATTGGTTTACTTAATATAAAATACAGATAATTACTATTGTTCATTTAAGGATTTTTGTTAATATCTTAAATATATTGTAATGTATATGTAATAGCTGTAATTATATTAAACTGTTTATAAATAGTTAAAAACTAATTATTAATTATTAAAGAATTAATGGATAACAATAAAGGTTTCTCTATTTGGTCAAAAATGTCTTTTTTTAATTGGTCCCTGTAGATTTTAAATGTCTGCCCTATAGGTACTAAAGAAAAGAGTTGGTGAAGCAGAATATTAAAAAAAATTGAAAATTTGTTAAACTGCTGTTATTACATATATTATAAATTAATAAGTGCAATAAAAAAAGCTTCCAAAATAAATTATGAAGAGGAACTTCTTTAAAGAAGCATCATATCATATACTATCTAATATTATAAAATTGAATATGTAATACAAATTTTTATATATAAATAGATGTTCTATTTTTTACTTTTGCATATAAATTTGTACAACCTAAATACCATAGGGTAAAAATCACAGGAAAGCCACTAATATTGATGTCATATTATATATAATAAATTATAAAGTTTGAACAATATATAATCAATATATTTTAATATAATATGCATATAATTTTATAGTAATTGAAATATACAAAAATAGCATTAATTATTTATTATAAATATGTAATATTTTATACTTAATATTAATATTATATAAAATGTAATGTTCAAAATTTATTTAATAAGTGATTTTATAAATATCTTACATTTATCCTATAATGTAATAAAATATTATACATTATAATTAATTACAATTAAATAATAAAAGATATATTATATTAAATGTTTTGTTGAATAGATGGCAGTATTATACTGTATATATAATTAATAAGAATGATTGCTTGCTCTGTTTAAAAAATTAATACTAAACTATATGTTTGATATTTGAAAAATATTTTTATATAATGCTTGATTTGGAAGGTAGTTAGTTCATTATGAGAGCTTTAATACTATAACAATTGCCTATAGACCATAAGTAATTATAAATTATTAACTTCTAAGATGAATGTATTAATATAAAATTAAGATTAACTATAAGTTTAGGGTCAGTGTCCATATATACTATATTAATCTATACAATATAGCTCACAATTTACAAAATAGTAGACAGCAAAGTTTTGATATGCCTGATATGCCTAGTATAATATCTAATATTAACAAAAATAATAAATATAGCTGTTAGCTAACCAGATATTTGTATATATTTTTGAAGTAACCTTATTCCTACTTTGAAATAATATTTATAAGGTAATGGAATTTAAAACTTACTGTGTTTATAGAATAGACTATACTTTACCATATTTAATATCATTAAAATATTAGCAGGAGTAAAATAATTGATCATGATTGATAATAATGATTAATTTAGTAATTTAATTTAAAATTAATATAGTCTTTATAAATATCTAATTCAAGTATGTCTAAGAGTATGATATGATTGATTTTAATGTTGTATGAATTATAATCTTCAATTATTTGAATCCAACTTTGTTTATAAAAGTATAGTTGAGAATTTCAATAAAGCATAATGTATATATTTGTTTAAAATTTTTGTTTAATAGCTGCTTATTAAATTCTATAATTTTAGCAATATAATAATGGCAGCTCTGCTATTGGTACATATGTGTCCTCACATATAAATACTAATGATACATATTGTTCATTTGTGATATCCAAGAAATAACTGGAGATTGCCTGATGGTGGTCTCTACCTTTATTATATGAAATAGGGGGTTATTGTGTGTTGTAGATGACTAATTCAGGGCTACTGGGATGTTCATATGGTCAGCTTACACTGTCACTGTAGTACATACTAATAGGAGCTTTCATTGCTATTAGTACATGCGTACCAATAATATTCAACACTATGGAAACCATTGAATAATTATTACATATGTATGTACCAATAGACAATTCATATAATTATTATTGGTATTAATATTGTCTATAAAGATGCACACATTTTTCAAATACTTTTTGATTCGCTATTGTATCTATGAATTGTAGTAATCACAATTTTACAATAGAAAAGACAGAAAGTCAAATATAGATTACTATCTACAACAATATTTGAATATTCGGTTAGCTATACGCATTACCAACTGGTGAACAGGAATGTGGGCAGCAAACAGTTACCAATTATAATTAAAAGTCGCTTTTATGAAATATACAGACATTACAAAATAAAGATTGCAGTATAAAATAAACTACATCAAAGATTAATTTATTTGAATACTTCCATATATGAAACTGAACTTTACATGTGTAAAATAACAACAGAACCTACATTGTGTTTCCAACTATACCATTTTCCGTTGTCTACCAAAATAAACACAGCGGGGTTTTAGTTTCATTTTTATTTTTATTATACTTGTTACAGCTAAACAAAGACAAAATATTTAAATTAATGTGCAAGTTAATGTACAAGGTGGTTATTAAGAATCATTACAGAATACACTATTACAATTTTATTAAAAACTTTTAATTGAATCGATACATTAGTTAAAATGTTACATGACGTGACATACTTATTTACAAAGTAAAAAGTGATATGTGTTTAAATAACTGTTCAAAGTACCTATATAACACGGAAATATAAGGTATAGCCTAATTATTGCATAATAATTGCATATTCAGAGAATAAAATATAGTATACCTAAAGTGGCGTAAACATTTTACAACGGAAACATTATTCTGTAGTCTCTATTTCTTTTTTGTAAATCTTTGATACAATTGGGTGAATACCGAATTAATAATTTTGTTCCTATTTTGTGTTCACATCCCGATTTCATTATAGTCATGCATATGTCATTGTGTCATATGAGTAGTTGATGTGCATGACCAGAGTGTTGCTATAGTTTAGGCGATGCAAGTAGCTCTACGCTGATTGGTTGAAATGGTTGCCATTGGTAAAGTAGTATGTGGTTGTAAACAGTAGTCGTATTTTTCATGCTATTTACCCATTTTTCTAGTTTAATTTGCAGTTTTCACCAAACATTTAAATAATATTTGACCGTGTACGATGCCAAAATATTGCTGTGTGGCAGGGTGTGTAGAAACTGCATCAAACAAGCGTGAGTCTTTTTTTTCCCTAAAGAACAAAGTTATAGAGAAAAATGGATTCGAGCCATTCGCAGGGAAAACTAGGTTCCTTCTCAATCCGCTAGAGTCTGTTCAAGACATTTTTCTTTGGCGTTGGTGGATGCCTGTGCATTTCCTGACTTGGAAGATGTATCTCTGGTAAGATCCAATGACAAGAATGTGCAGTGCGATTTACTTTGCAACGAGCTGCGACAACTTCGTCTGGAGAATTCCTTGAAGGAATAT
>JAYRBW010018862.1:0-12798 GCA_036023295.1 Invenusta paracnida | reverse complement strand
CAGTAAGTTTTTCCCTTAAATACGATTTAATACTGGTACATAATTCCTCGTTTAATTAAAATATTCCCGCGTATTTATTAATTTGAATTTGACACCACATAATCCCACGCACTTTTAAATTTGAATTTGGCGCAAAGAATTTTTTTTAAATAGCCAAAAAGACGCGCGCGTCTCTTAAATACTGCACCGGCCGTCCCATTGGCTGAGCGCTGTCTCGATTCTGATTGGTCGCGAGGGGGGGAGGGCGGGAGGGGCAGAGAGGGGGAGCGAGAGGGGTGTAGCCTAGAAATACTCCTCCATACTACTTATCACACTTCATTTGTAAAACGATTTGTCAAAGAAATTCTAAACATTCGCTTGAGAAATAACATTTTCGCTGACTTCAGTATTTTTTCCACTTGAGTTGAAACGGTGTAACATTTTCTGCCAAGACGGATTTTTCATAACATTCCAGTATCTTCATTTTTTTTCATTGACACCCTCTTTTGCTATTCTTTTTCCTGACTTTTTCATCATACTTTCCATTCTCTATTATCATACTTCCTATGTAATTAAACTTTTCAACCTATTTGATCCTATTTGCGCCAATACTTAACGCAGACTAACGCGAATAGTTTTTGTAGCTAATATCGTCTGACTCAAAACATTAGTACTTTGTAATCCGCATAACGCAAATTCTTTATGTTATGGCATCCGATAACAAGGCCCTGAAGCCTTCTAATTCTTTTGAAATTATTTCACTGTATAGGTTGAACCAAGGATTCCTATAAAATAACTATATATATAATCATTATATAGGAATTCTTGGTTGAACAGATCAGTCTAAAATACGCAACCTTGTATCACACCTCTGCAGATCTGAGTAAATTTTTTCATTTCAATTTTTTCTATTTTAAATCTCATTCAAGCCGCTTGCTCCAGTACAAATTTTTGATCAACCGAATGTCCTTTCCATCTAGTCTAAAATTTGTAGCAGTTTCAGAAATTATTCATGTTGTACTTTGTCAAAAGCCTTTGTGTATAGTCTATAGAATACATGTATAAATCTCTTTTCATTTCAATAACTCTTTCATATAAGATTTTTACTCTCCAAATTGCATTTTTTGTCCCTATGTCATCCACAAAACCACATTGTTCTTTTCCAATTTCTGGTTTTATTCTGCTTCATAATCTTGTCATGATAATTTTCAAAATAATTTTCATAATGTGACACAATAAGCTTACACAGTAGTCTATGTAATTCACATTTTAGACTCTATAGCAACTGGTTTCTAAGGTAGAGCAACGAAGATTTTCTTGCTAAGCTCTTCGTTCTGAATTAGTCTATTGCCGTTATCATTTCTATCATGAACTCATCTGATCATTCTGTCTTGTTCTTTTTCATCTTATACATATCCCATCACAGTTAGTATTTTTTAATTTTGCTATTTTTGGTCCTTCCATATTTTTTATTATTGCTGTTTTTTCAGCTCATTTGTCGTGGAACAGCTCTTGTATGTATTTTGTCCATCTTTCCAGTATCTTCTATTTCTTTAATGATTGTCCCATCCGTTGTTTCTTAGACATCCTTATGTAGAGCATGTCTTCTTTCCAAAAAATTATTTGATTTGCCTATGCGTAAATATTTATCTGTTTTTCTACATTCTCGATCTCTTCACATTTTGCAGTTTTCATTTGGATTCTTGAAATTTTGCCTTGATCTCTTTATCCGTACTCTTTATCCTTTATTTAATTTTACCGGATACCCTCTACTCTCATTGATAAATTTATTTATTTATTGAGTAGGTAGTAGATAATCTTAGTTATATGCAAATTACTTCTGGTATATTTTATACCGGCGCCTTGCTGCAGTACAACTAGTTAATTGGATTTTATTTGAGTATGCCGAGAGCTAATAAGCTCAAAACCGCTGTCCTATGGCTCCCAAATTTAATTCAATTTGCCAGTAGTACACATAAGTAGCTTGGTATACCTGAAGTCTAAAGTATTCGGACAAAGGTTAAAGATATTATACTTTGTGCTGTATGAGAGTATTTTTACTTCATACATATATCTATGTAAGTAAATATAAGCGAAGTAATGCTGATCAAACATGTAGACGTATACTATAAAGAAGTTTAGAGTTTTTATACTGAGTTTTCATCAATAGAAAATCGTGGTATTTCAAGATGTTTTATATAAATGGCCCTTAAAATCTAGTTTCTACAATGTCCATATTAATTACTGCTATTCGTTATTCAAAATTATTAGTGTTTATCAGTTCAAAAAGTATCCATAATAAGTGTTCAGTGATTTTTTAGAATTACAAAGAGTACATAGTTGTGTATTACAAAAACTACTTTTGAGTAACTTTTGAACACGCCTTCAATATTCTCAGGTTGGACAATGCCTGCTTAATCCACTCGGAGGAGATGACGAAGATTTGCCAGTGTGGTCAATTTTGGACTCAAATCTTGAGGTATGAAGAATTCCAAATTTTTTAGTAGTAAAGGTTCAAAATAATATAAAAACGAATGAAAACTAGTAAAGTCTTAATTTAAATAGTTGAAAATCAAATTTTTATCTATTGCAATAAACTTTATTAAATTTAATAATTTTAATTCAATTTTGTACGATTTTTTTACAGATGAGTTTCTCATCTGTAAAAAAGGACTGTATAGTCCTAGAGAATGCTTTGAATTTAGTTTTAAATTTCTATATGAACATATTCTATATTTCTATATTATCATAAAAATAAGTATCTAAAACATTTTAAAATAATATAGCGTATATATGTATTTTGTTTTCCATTTTGCTTTATTCATTGTTTCTAAGTATATTTTCAGGATTCGTACAATATTGCTCTTCTCCCAGAAACTGTCCCCTATGAGCTTGAAAATGCTCAAATTTACGACTCTCAAGATAACTCTACGACGTATGTTCAACTGGTCTTATCTATAATATATATATATATATATATTTAGCTTTGCAGAAAATTTGTGTTAAATTATTTCTTAGATTATTGATATATTATATACTTTTTATTCCAAATGCTTTACCTAAATATATTTTAAATTTTTAAAATAATTTTCATTTAATCAAAATTGAAAATCAACGGAAATAAACTGTTTTTTAGTATAATAACTTAAAGATATTTTTAAATGGTTACAAATTCACCATTCATGTATAAATAAATATATTTGAGAGTTTTGTTTAACAACTTTAAAATTAGGAAAACATGGATATTATTTTTATTACGTCATTTTAATTTTCATCTATTCCATTTCTTATTAGTGATAAATCATTTCAACGCCGCAAAAAAGCACAATTGTTCTCGGAGTCTGAGGTGGATTGTGATGATGGCCAAACGATAGGATTTAATCCTAAAAAAAGAAAACAGACTACCAAATATTTCCGAAATTATCAGCATCACAAGCAGAAGTATGCATCCGATTTCACATTTGAAGGTTCTGCAAAAAAAGAGAAGAATATGCGGATCAAGAAGTCGCTAAAGATTCCCATATTTTCCAAAAAACCTAAGAATGAAGAGCGTCTAGAAACTTTAAGGGTAACGAAATTCTGCTTTGATTTATATAAAAGTTTTATTTTTTAGCACTTTTAAAAGTTTCAGTGAAAGTGAAAGTAAATATAAATAATATCCCATGATTTGTATTTTATTACTAATCAAAAATCATAGAAAATGATTAATATTAACGATATATATATATATATTTCAATAGTATTAAAAAAATAAAAAATACACAAATACACAAATACACAAATTAGCATATTAATCATAAGATAAGCTTTCTGTATGGGCGCCATATTAACGTTTAATTGGTTAAAAATACATGCTATTATTATTTTTTAGTCATAGTAAAATAGTTTAATGAGTTTCAAACTTACATCTAGTATATTTGCTTACAATCGTTTTGTAATTTACTGTTTGCAAAAATATGCATTAATAAAATCTGCTTTTCTCTTAACAAGTATGTAATTATCGTTAGAATAATGATTCTTATAATTTATCATTTTGATTATTCTTATACATATACATATATATAAGAGCTAATAGTATTATTATGTTTAATATCAGTTTATAATCATAATGTGTCTTTATTTATTTATTCGTCTTAACTGATTTTCATATTAATGCTTTTGATTGCGTTATAAAAATCTTAATCTTCATTTCCACTTTATAATTTTATGAATTTTTGTTTTTGGTATACAGCTTAAGATTGTGTCTTTCACAGTTTTATTTAGAATTTTGCAAATTTGTTATTATATCATTTTTATTTCAATGCATCTATACTAATAATTTGAATTATTTTAAGTGAACATTTAACTATATATTTATATTTATATTTAATTTCAGACTCTAAGCACAGATAGACGGTAAGCTTTAATTAATTTTTCATACTAAATTTTTAATCGTATAATTAATTTGTTTGAAATACATATTACAAAATATTCATTAAATACACACCATTAAATTTAAAAATTTCGTTTGAATTAATTGTAATATCGTATTAAAAGGATATATATTCTATACACATATAAACTGCAAATTTTCAGGTGTGTATTTATATTTATAGGTACCCATGCATACATTTCATTTTTAACATGCATTTGTACCACCTCAAGAAATAGTACATGCATGTTTAACCCTATGTTTGCGGCTGCATTGTGTGATTTTCATCCTGTAAAAAACGACTTAATACATTTAAGAAAAGATAATTCTCAAATGTCATTGATGCAGATTCCGTTTTTCTGAATCCCGTATTCAAACATGCATGTTAAAAGTGGAATTTATCCATGTGTATACAGACCAATCTTAGAGAAATGCATGTATGATCTTAACTTAGTGCACACGTATGTGTATAATGTAATAATTTAGAGAATTATTTATTGTTGCAATATATTTCATAATTATTTATATATTTATTGACTATTGAATAAAAATATGATATAATTAGAAAATTTCATATAACTCCATGTAAACAATTGATATATTCAAGGAAAAATTAAATTTTATATACTTTATCATAACGTTTTATACAAAGTTATTGTTCTGAGTAATTTTAAATGTTCAAAATGTATATTACATTATAAAACACTATTAATTATAAAACACTTTTACTAAAGTGTTAGTATAGTAGTAATAAGTAGTATTTATTTGCATACAATAATTATATAATTGAAAAATATAATCTTTTTATTATATTGGGAGTATTTGTAAACGTTAGTAAAACGGTTAATTAATTAATCAATCAATAATTGTCTTCATACTGTTGATTACGAAAACATTTCTTCTAGTAATTCTTATTTTATTAAATACAGCTACATAATTTTAGTTCATTTCATTATATTCTTTATATAAATAATATATATTACATAAACCGAAAAATTAAAAATTAAAAATCAATTTGCATTCGTATTTATATTTTCAAATCATTTTATTATAAATAATAAAATGTCAATATTAATAAGTAGTATATAAAATAAATAAAACAAAATAAAATGTATTCACTTACTCTTTTCTTCTAATGAAAAAACTGTTTCATTGATACACATGCAATTCCAATAATATAATCTGAATTACAATTAAAACCACTGAATAATACTAAAATAACATAAAAGTGAAATATTTCATAAAACACCTATCCAATCAATCGTATTCGATTCATCGATAATTTTTTATTGAAAATAATAGCTTTCTTGACTTTTTACTTTCATGCAATACGTAACTGCTATTCTCTACATGTATTCCGGTGATCTGTGTTATCTTATATGTATAGTACATTAAAATATTCAAGATTTTTATAAATTTGCTGTCTGTAATCTTTGGTATATTATTCGGAAAATATATTTTTTTCTTTTTAAAAAATAATAATGCGTATGTTAACATACCTCAATTTTCATAAATGGCAATTACTTTAGTAACATATGCATGTTAAACTCATGTTAAATTTTTACAATGTTCCTATGTACACCTGTTACATAAGAAATATTTAACATGCCGACAATTTGAAATATTATGATATTAAATAAGAAATAAGAAATGAAAAAGATAGCGTTTACTGCAATACATTTTGTGTAATTAACTATATACATAAACACATAAATATGCATAACTAGTAGTTATTTTTTCTAACTAGTAGTTATGAACAACCTATGTATTACTTTTCCCTCACCCCCATATGATATATCTGTGAATATCATAATGTACATATAATATAATATTCATGTATACAAATTATGAAGGATGCTGAAATAATTAAAATTCAAAAAATACTAAAAATTCACATATGCCCATTTTTATGACTCCTTATAATCCTAGACGTCAACTAGCCTCTTCTGACGAAGAAGAAGATGACACTCATCTTCTGCATCCTCTCGGAGGTGGTTCCTCCAGATCTCACAATGGGGAGGAAGGGGGAGACTTTGGTCTGGACTCTGGAACCGGCTTCCTCTACTCTGCCCCACCAATACCCCAGTACAACTCCAGTGGCCCTAACTCCCCATCCAGTGCGCGACCTTTCTATTCACCGGCATCAGAACCCCACCTGAGAGGAGGAAGGGTGCAGGATGAAGACGGACTGCGCCTTCCAAGGGGTATCAGTAACTATGACAACATCACTGAGTCCGACATCGTCTAACACATATTATATTCGTGCTCCTCATACTTGCTTCTTACTGTTTTTAGTCTCTACAATTTTGAATTATTTTATATGGAAACCATAGGAATTGTATAGAGGGGATTTCTGTAATTCAAGAAATCTAAAGATCAATCAAATAAAGTTAGCAGACATATACAGTAATATAATAATCAATTATTATATTCATATATCAAGTGATGCCATCATTAATGTTTAATATTTACCTTAACTGTAAGCTTTATAAAATTTGACTTTATGTTTTTTCTATAATTTAATCATTGTACACATAATAACTTTTCAGTAATCAGAATGTAGGTTTATAATATTCTTTTAGTGATTATTTATATTTATTGTGAATTAATGCAAATAATTAAAGTTATTATATATTTGTTATTTTATATCTATCAGATACAAACCAGATTATTTATGCATAAAGTACCTTTTAAATATCTACAATAAAATAATATTATTTCCAGTTTAACATGTTTATGGTATACCAGTTTTCATGAGATATAAGTTTTCTTGTTTCATTATTGCTTCATTATAAAGAAATTTTCAAAATATTAAAAGTTAGATAATATTTTGGAACAAATAAGATCTAATGCAAGATATAAGACCTAGATACAAAAGTTTTTAAAATACAATTAGGAAATAAGAAACAAATGGAAAAGAACAATACGGAAATCAACACCTATAACTATCATCACACATTATGAATTAGCCTGCTACGTCAGGTATTTTTGGCATATTTAAATAGTAGCACAGTTTACTCGACAAAGTTATATTCCGAGATCAAAGCTACTTTTAAACAGTGTATAGCGTTAAATAAAATATATGCTTTAAGTAAATTAAATTTCCATATAATAAAACGCATGACTTCGGACTATGAATATTTTTCTCTAACTTTAAATGTCCTAAAGTTATATGTAAATTATCTACATTTCATAATTGCAGGTTCAGTTGGTTTATTTTAATTGTTTCAAAGATTACTTTTTATACTCCACAAATTGATTAATCTTTTTAAGTGGTAAGGGTATTGACATAGATATTTGTTACACTTTATATACATGAAAATGACGTAACAAGTTGAAGAAATAAGTTTGTGGTAAAAAAAATCCTTTCCAGATTTTTAATTACCGCGATAAAAAGATTGGTAAAAGAACTATACTAATATACTTTTAAATACATTTTTCATATAAAAATATGTAAAAGAGTTAGCATATATGCGTTTATGAAGTATATATACTTCATAAACGTAGATTGACTATCTTAAAAAATGGCGCTACAATTTGAAGAAGTAAGTTTGTAGTAAAAATATAGATCCTTAAGTAATTATTAATTACTACGATATAAAAGATTAATAAAAATACAATATTGATATATTTTGTAATGATGTTTTTCTATAATGATATGTATCTAATTGAGTTGGTATATATATATAATTTTTTGAAATTATATATGTTGACCACAAACTCAAAATGCACATTTTCGATGGAAATATTTTAGTTGCCATTCTATGTATATAATAAGTCAATTCACAATCTCGTTTTATTAGTTCGGTTTCTTCAGTTAGTTTTAGTTGATTTGAAAAACAGCGACTACTAATTTCATCATTCCTCCTATCAAATAACAAGAGATGACCTATTTTTCTAATCGAACTGAAATTGTGAACTCAATTTTTTAAACGGTTTAGATGGTGTCATCCATTGAACTAGAGACAGTTCAATATATAGTACAATGGTGTCATCCCACTAGACCTTTTCTCGCAACGCCTTATTGTAAAAGTATCACTTCACCTTAAATTTCATGTAAAACGGATACAATAATACAGTATGTATTATTAACAAAATGACTATAGTATATGAAACGTTTTAAAATGGTGGATAAAAAACAGCACCCGATCCAGGAATTCAAAAATGAAATGTCATTATACCATCGACTGCACCTGAATAATTGTAATCCATAATGTCGCCATCTTGCGCCAAGGCGAAGTGAACCTGTTGCATAAGGTGTACTGCGGGACAATATTGATATTAGTAAGATGACGTAATCCAAAATTAGTGAAGAATGCGTAGTGGGAAAGGGTCTAGTGAGACGCACTCGTTTAGATAGGTGCCATGCGGAAAAGTGACGAGCATCGAAGTAACTGAAGGTCAAACCGGTTTGACTGCTGTTACATTTGATTTAACTACTGCATTACTGATAATACGGAAATTCTCTCTATATTTTAGACAGAAAAAATTATCCAACGAGCGAGTAGTTAAACTTTTCTAACCGCAACTCGAGTTCACACTTTCAGTTGATTTAATAAACTTATAGACTGAGTAATGCTGGTTCGTATTGATTTTATTGTGTATTTTATATGTACACACCTTTAAAGTTGCATGCAAAAGTGAATTTTTTTCATAACTAATTTGTAGTTGAATTATTAAGGACATATTATTAAGGCGACTATAGTTTTATTAGCGAATGATTTAGCTAGAAGAGCTGCAAGGACAACAGAAAATTCTACTTCTTTAAGAAATAATAAAGTGGCATACAGGTTATCCGACGTAGATCTGCTCATATTAGTGGAAGAATACCATGAAAGTCTGTGGAATTTACATCCAGGATGTTCATTCTGCTGGATTTGAAAAGTGGGTAGCTAGATCAGCTATTATACTTTACTAGGTACTGCGTAAACCACGCTTGTAACTAACCCTGTAAATAGAATCGACTAAATTTATCGATCAAATGGCAACTTGAATTTAAAAAATAAAACAGTAATATTATAAACGTAAAATATGAAATATATTTAAATAGTTAATAAATTAAAATGTGAAATATAGCCCTAATTTTAGATTTCAAACCATCAAAATTCTGAATTTTTTACGAAGAATTCAAATCCGTTAAATTAGTTTTAAAACATAGAGATATAAATATTTTTCATTTTATGTGCAACTGAAAATATTTTATTTTTCATTAAAATATTGTATTTTATGTACCTAAGCGCGTTCAAACGAAGTCAAACGCAGTCAACTTTCTGTTAGAATTGGTTTAACTACTTATATTATAAACAACTTTATATTTACTACAAAATATATCATCCATTAGAAATAAATACTAATATTTTTTAAAACATAGATGAAAGCCAAAACGTTTTATTTTTTCAAAGTACATAACTGCAATCATATCGACGTAATACCTTGTGTTGGACATCGATCAATAATAATCGATGTGCCAGCTAATAATAAGTGGCAAACATCCAAGATAAGTCAATAAAAGAAGCTTAATGTTTACTATCATAGGCACTGTCTTTTCTCTCGATTTAATTAAATATATTTTGACAATATACCCGTCAGACTTGCGAATATATAACGGAATTCGCAATGAATTATAACGATTTTCATTGGATGTAAAACACAAAGTTTAGTAGTTCGTAGTTTAGTAAGTTCCATAGTTCCATAGTTCAAAACATTGGATATACTAATCTATGAAAATAACAGACTTGTTAACTATATTTTAACTTAAGGCCAACATTTGAAATAATTTATTACTATATACATTTATTTATGTATATTTCCAAAAATTTATATCATTGTACACTATATTATCAGTTTACATTATTGTATATCTATTATATGCGGTTATCATATTACATATTATTATATTTGAACATAATTTGTAGTTTTGCAAGTCAACAGTTCTCGAAATTGATCTGCTGTTGTACGATTTTTACTTTATTTAACAATAGGTATGCATGAACTACAATATTTCATTAACTTTATATTTTGCCTTGACCCTATCCATACTGAGGAGGGCTCCCTCATTTTGGCAGTAGTTGTTTTATTAACAAACGGAGCAACATAAACGAGCTTACCTATGAGAATTATTTTTTTCTAAATTTGAATTTTTAATTTATACATACACCGAATTTTGTCATGATTATTTTTGTTTGTATTATAGTGATACTTCATCTGAGATGTTGATGAAGCTTACAACATCCCGGCATGGATATTTAAAACATTACCGTTTATATTTTAACTTTGAAATAACTTATTATTGTATGTCAAATACAAAATATTCTATAGATTAAGGAAAAATTAGCGTCGACTTTTAAATAAATTAATTTTGGCTTCATATATGCGGTGAACTATATATTAATTATATTGCACATGGAAATACGATATACTATGTATATACATAGGCTAAAAGCAAATATAAACTAATCTGTTTTATACGGTTACTAATTCATCATTTAAGTATTATTAAATCGAAACTAATCTGAAGCCGCAAGATTTATGTTTGACGGGTAGACAGTTATTGAATTTTTGCAATTCTATCATATTATAAACATACATTATATTAAACATTTTATAGTAAGTAAAAATATGCTCTATAAGTTATGCTTCAATATAGAACCTAGGTAAATAGGTAATTAATAACAAATAGAGTAAATAATACATTTCCATAGGGTAATTAACAGAAATGTAGGGTCAAAAATGTAATATTATTGGCTAATCCCAAATGTCTGCGTGAAAACTGATAGAGCGTATACCTATTTAATCATATGCAAGAATATATATATGTATATATACTAATCGGAGATTATAATTATACATGTACTTGTATACAGAATGCCTATAAAATTCCAAAATATACACCTCTCGCGAGTTGATATTACATGAATCAACCCAAAAACTCACTTCGTATTCCTATTTTGTGTAACTCCAATAAAGAAATATCTTGACGCAGAATATTAACCTTTCCTTTCTCTATAACGCCCAACGGTGACCAGTTTCTCAACTGTAATAATTAGCTAGTTCTCTACTAAGAGACTAAAGGCGACTAACTTCTACTGTTACATACATAGAGTAATGATTATGCAAAAAGTGTTCACTCTTTTAAATTCTGCATACAGTTCAATACTATTATTTTTCCACCTGAAAGCTTATGCAAAATAGAGAGCAATTACATCGTGTATGTAGTAAAAACAATTTGAGATATACAGGCAATAACTTATTTATTATATAAATAAGTATGAATATATATATTGGTTCATAAAATTAATTTAATCAAAATATTTAATACTACTTTTTTCCCACCCATTTATATCAAATTTACTAAAATAAAACGATTTTTATTCACGAAAATTTACAACACGATGTATATGAAATCGATAAGAGTGAATACTCTTTGTATAATTATTACTCTATAGTCACATATATTTTATTTTAGAATAAAATTATTATTTTATATATCTCATTTATAGCATTTCTTATTTTTTTAGAAAGTAACATTGGGGTATAGATTAATAGATTATATATTTGTCTCCGGTAAAAATCGAATTGTATTTTTAAGTGTATTTTTGTACATTTTGACCATAGGAATGTAGAACAAGGTATGTAGATAATATATTTAGCTAAAGCATATGCTATGTATGTGCAGTAGTTTTCTCTAACTTTGGCTCGGGCGGAAAATCGTCTTCATTTTTATGTATACTTTTATATATTTTGACCCCTAATAGGCTGCAGTTATTGATCGATGAAACTGAAAATTGGTATGAATGTACAACTAGGTATATACATATATAATATATGCTAAGGCATACGTTCTGTCCAGTAGTTTTCTCTAACTTTGGCTCTGGCGAAAAATCATGGTTTTGGCTCCGGCGGAAAATCGCGTTTACCAGACTTATGGTCCAACTTTGTACAAGGTAATTTAAAAATCGTCTTTTTATGATATTGTTAACTTATTTTTATAATCATATCAGTTTATACTAATTAATTATTTTTTGTAAATACATACAATACAGACGCCACTGATGTTGATAATGTAGGGGTAGACGGAGGTGATTTTTGAAACATTTACATTACCTCGTTTTTACTTTAAGATATTATTTAATATTCAATTCAAATCTTATTTCAGCCCCAACTCTACAGAACATGACCCTCATGCCACTTCCCCCGCGTCCTGCACTCATGCTACCTCCTCCGCATCTAGCGCCCCTGTTATCTACTCCACATCTGACACTCATGCTATCTCCTCCACATCTGACACCCATGCTATCTCCTCCACATCTAACACTCATGCTATCTCCTCCACATCTGACATCCATGCTCTCTCCTCCACATGTAACACCCTGCTATCTCCTCCACATCTGACACTCATGCTAGCTCCT
>JAYRBW010018851.1:0-12799 GCA_036023295.1 Invenusta paracnida | reverse complement strand
CATTTGAAGGCAAATCACAGAATGAAATAAGGTTGATAAAAAATGAACAAAAAAAGCAGCTACGAATTTATAATAAATCAAGAAATACACTAACATCTGAAATATCTTTCAATACATTTGTCGAAGAACTTCAGATATCGAGTGATCCTCAAGCAATTTCTTCAAATGTTACTACAGCGAACGATCAACAACCAATTTCTTCAAAGGTTACTTCAGCTGCTAATGACGTTCCAATATCTAAGAGAACCATCAGACGACATAGAAAAAAATGCTTCAACACATTGAGCAAACTACCGCCGGCTGATGTTGCAACTGTTTTTAAGAATATTCTTTCCGTCAATTCTCCACAAAAACAAAGACAAATACTTAATCAAATTAAAGATTCAGACGACAACAATGAAGTATTAGCAGGGATTTCTGATTATTTGAAGCCAGTTAAAAATAAATCGAAACAACAAAGAGAACTACTACAAGGAATACGATCAAATTGGATTTCTAATAAAAAACATGCGTCCAAATTGGCCAAATTGATTAAAGTTTCGATAAAGCGTCTCAAGACAATCAAAGACAATAGAGGTCGTAACAGCGTTTCTAAGGATAATAAAATCAAGATAAAAGAATTCTATGAAGGAAGCAGTAGACCTCTTCCAATTAAACAAAAAAATGGAATTTTGAACGTAAGGATTCTGGAGTTTACTCTTCGTGAAGTTTATCAACGGTTTGTTGCGATCTATGGATCAATTGTATCTTCATCTATATTTTATAAATTACGTCCGATAAATATTAAATGCAGTAGCATTAAAGATTATCTATCATGTCTCTGTGAGGTTTGTTTGAACATGAAATTAAAATTGGATGTATTATCGAGATCTCTAAAGAGTTCCAATCTGTCTGAATTAATACCAGTTGAGTTAAACAGCCTTCATTCTCTCACAAGTGTAGCTACATGTGAAAATGTTACTCAAGATTGCCTTCATCAAGAATGTGACCAATGCTACAATAAATTGGAAGACATGTTCAATGATCTATTGCAATCAACTAAAGCACAAACAACCATGGTAAAATGGAAGAAATGGCAACTCGTAGATACCGACATAAGCTCCAAGACAGTGGTGACTGACGCTGATGGAAATAATAAAGTTCAAACTGAAAAAATCACTAAGAAGAAAAATGTATTCGTTCTTTACCATGGTAGTATTACTGATTTGATAAAGGAGATGTTGTCTGAGATGAAATCTGTTCCACTTCATCTTTACAAAGCTGATGAACAGCAAGCTGCTTGACGTATTCTTCGAGCAAATCAACTTGCAAGTTGCATTGTTATGGATGTTGACTACTCTGAAAACATAAAGTCAACATTTAGAGAGGAACCACAGTCAGCCCACTATGTGAAGTCTCAATTTACGCTGTTTCCAGTCGCGTGCGAATACATTTTAGATGATGTAAAATTCAGACACGACATTTTGTGTGTAACTGATGACTTAACACACGATAATGTTCAAGTCACTATTTTTCTGGATAGAGTTATTAACTTCTTGACTACAACATATAATTTTCCAAATGACCTGTCATATCAATTTGTTTCGGATCGTTGTGCAAGCCAATTTTCAAATAGATACATGATGGGCTTTATTTCAAAAAAAGACTACACTGCTTGGAATTTTTATGGGGTGAGGCATGGAAAGAATATGAGTGACACTGCAGGCGCCAATTACAAGACCCAGTTGCAAAGACATGTATTAAAAACAGGTAACCCAATAGATAATATTGAAGACTTCAAATCCATTTGCTTGCCAGATCCACTCATAGAAACCACAAAACGTACTGTCTTAGTACTCACCTTGGATGAAATGAATAACGAAAGAGATCGCCATTCAAGAGAAAAGATAACACCGGTCAATCAACTCAAAAAGATTCATCAAGTTGTTTCACGCTCAGCTGATGGATGTGTTGAATTGAGAAGGCTGTCGTGTTTTTGTGTACAATGTGTGAGATGGAATTTTGAAGAATGTCAACGGAAACGAGGAACGATGGTGAGGCAAAAATTGGTCTCTTATTCAAAGAAGCAAACGTCAATTGATAAACGTCCTCTTGGTTCAATTTCACAGTCTTCATCAAGTCCACTTGATGCTCCACCAGAGGATGATTCTGTCCCACAGACAGCAAGATCAGGACGACAGATTAAAAAAGTAGAAAAGTATGGCTACTGAACGTGATTGCCCGTGATATGTGAACATTTTTAACTGACAGTTTGTTTGTTTCTATTATGTCTCTTTTGTTACGTTAACAGTTTTTATATATTATGAGTATAAATCGTATGATATTCAAATTTTATAAACAATTATATCGACTATGCCATACTATTATTCTATCTATCTCATTAAAACTGTTTTTAAATATGTGATTGACAATTTTAAATATTTATCAAAGAAAATATTTATAACAAAAATATATTCTATAAAGTAAAATAGCATACTAATAATATTCAATCAATCTGATTGTCACTAATTTAAACATTATAATGTAGTCTAACATATAAATTCCCTTTTCTTGAAGTACACTTATCTTTCTAGGTTTTAATTAACAAAGTGTACAAATTGTCTCTTTCATTACATTAACATTCAAGTAGCTGCCAAGAGGCCAAATTATATTTTATAAAGATATAGTATATATTTTCAGACTACATAGACTCTATACATCATAAATAGTAACAAACAAGTAGTAAAAACTGTCACTTTTATTTTTTATGTGAATGGCCACTTTAGGGTGTCGACCACCTTATCCTAATGGTTTTGCATTACTTTTGCAGGTTTCTGTAAAATTTTGTAGGTGTGATATACGTAGGAAGGGGATATATTCAGAAGTAGTTTGAGGAAACTACACTTTATTAAGAGAACTACATGGATAGCTAATTAATCATTTACACACAAGACCTATTGCACTTGTATAATTAGTAGTAGATAAAGTAATAAAATGCAAGCTACACTAATGTACATACAAATTCTGCAATAAAAATATATTGAAATGACAATGTATAACATACAAAATAAATTTCGATTAATGTAGTTTTACAGGACTTTTATGCGATTTTTACAGATTTTATCACTTTGCATGACTTTTTGCAGGTATCTTCATTTTGCAGGTTTTGCATGACAGTCGACACCCTGTAATATGACATGAAATTATTAAATTTGTTTAAACGTCTGGTAACATGATAAAGTTTTATATTTTAAAATAATTTTATTTTCCACTATAAGAATTTAACTTCATTCTCGATAATTCTTCATCATATGTGCATGGGTAAGTTGTCATACTTGTACTGTACATCAAGTACACAATATGTGGGGTTCTTTTCCGATCATACTGCAATAAGACATTATATTGTATATACAAATCAAACAAAATATTGGGAAGAAACGAAATATACACCAAATTATTATTTTTTACAATGGTAACTAAATAATCGCATGTATTGTTAAAATAATCACAGAATCGCAGAAATGCCCAGAAAATTGCAGTGCAATAATAATCGCAGCTTGTGGCAACACTGGATATATTTATTTTTGATAAACTTGTATTTAATGCTGTTTTAGTTATAATAAACATGAATAATTGAGCAGTGGATTTGATAGACATAAAACAGGAATTACAAAAACAAAATAGTTCACTACAACGAAGAAAACCATGAGACATCACAAGCATCTCAAATATGCCTACCTTGGAATCTCCACTGAAAAGGATTGTTGGCTGTGTCTGATGGAAAGCCATTGAACTGATATCCTCTACGTGTCCCTTCATTTCTGCATAACAGACCAACTGCTCTGGATGCAGCAGCCGGATCTCCTGCAACTTCCCTGCTGCAGCCAACAGGTTGGTTCTCTTGCCACCCTCCACTTCTACAGTAGTCCAGGCGATCGTGTAGAAGTCCTCATCAATGTGTTTGAAGCGCTTCATCACCTTCCCCGACTCGCAGTTGATGAGACATACGCATTCACCACCGCATGTGGCCACCACGTGAGTTGTCTCGTCCGGATTCGTGGGGTTCGGCTCGAAGAGACAACGCCACACCTTCGTCTCATTATCGCTTGCATCGTTGTCCCGGGCGTGGCAGCGGATGAAGTGGAGAGGATCGTAGTCGATCATTGCCGTTGGTGGCATGGGGCTTGTGAAGGACACACCACTACTTCCACCCCCTGCAGGGTAGTTCCTGTAGAGGTCCTTCAGACTTCTGGATAAGAAGAAACATATTTTAAAGAGCACATGTTATTTAATATTATGTTACTGTGTCACTACGATATTCTAAATAGAGATCCGCGCACTTGTGCAGTCCTTGGAGCACCCTTTTCCTGGGCCGAGGCGGTACACCACTAACACACGGCATGTCCATTCCCCCAGGACCCATTCCCTGTCCCATTCCTCCCATCCCGCCACCTCCCAGCGCCGCAGAGGCCGCCTGTGCTGCCGCCATCTGAGCTGCCTTGGTGGGTCGCCCGCGCTTCCTTTGACCACCAGGACCACCCGAACCACCTACACCACCTAGAGAAAGGTCTGAAATGAGGCCTGAACCCCCACTGCTGCTATTCAGCTCGTTCAGAGGGCCCCCGCTGCTCGGACGCTTCTTGGCCACTCCGCTTTGGTCAAACTGGTCCGATTTACGAGGCCTTCCAGGGCCAGATTTTCTACAAGATATAGAATAGAAAAATACGTAATCCTTAATGATTGACAGTAACGCCAGGAAAGAAGCTTATACTGTAAAGAGAATTTTCCACACATTAGTTAAATACTATTTATAATATGAACCAAAGCATAAATATCAGATATACATTTTCATATAGTTAATTTAAATTAGAAAAATAACATACATATGTAATTTTATTTACATTTATGTAAAAATGAATATATAATTTTTCTTACTCATTTGGATTACTGAGCAGAAACAACTAACTATGCCTTTTACAAGTTAATTTTAAGTCGCAAAGGCAACAAAGTTATACTTTTCATAAGGTTTGCAATAAATGTTTTAATTTATAATTATTTTATCAACAGAGTTAAAATATAAAACTAAGTGAACCCCCTAGAAAAGTGTGACATACTTCTTAGGAGTCCCCTTCTGTCCCAGAGTATCCTTCACCGCCTTTTTGTAAATCTCTGAAGCCATGTAGCCCTTCACGTAGTCCTTGTTACGAAGTTCACCAGGCAAGAACTCAGCCACTGGAC
The DNA here is from genome assembly GCA_036023295.1 of Invenusta paracnida. Lineage (NCBI taxonomy): Eukaryota > Metazoa > Platyhelminthes > Proseriata > Coelogynoporidae > Invenusta > Invenusta paracnida. The sequence continues at coordinate 7,582 of JAYRBW010018851.1, read as the reverse complement.
GCCCAAACACTCCTCTCGGCTTCACAATGCTCATGACCACACTCTTGCCCTGGCGCAACCAGCGACCCAAACTCGCCTGATGCGGCTCTAGGCTCCCAGAGGAGGGATCTGTTTGGTCCAGGCTCATCAACAGCATCCCGCTGTCCCAATCACTCCCTAGTAGCTCCTCTGCGGATTTGAAGAGTGCTGCTTCACCTGAAAATATAAAACGTTTATTAAATTTAAAAAAAGTCAATATTAAATATAAAATACAATATCCCTTTTGCCAAACTATTTTACCGGCAGCTTTAGTTTCCTCATCTTGGTCTTCATCCTCGTCATCCCCGTCTTCTTCTGGATCAGAAGTATCGATTGTAGGATCAGCAGCATCCAGCTTCTTGCCAGTCACACCAGCCAACATCTCATCCTCTGGATCACACATTTTTGACTTGAGATAGTCCTCTGCGAATCGGTATAACTAAATACAGAAAGGATTAAACAGGTTCATACTCATGTCAAGGATTAACAATAATGGAGATAAAAGCACTTACGAGAAGGTCTTTGTACTTTCCGATTGTTTCATCCATCAATAGATTTTTGTCCTTTAGCTGCTTTACCAAGCTCTCAAGAATTGTGATTCGTTCCTCACGGAGATTTACACTTTGATAACGCTCAGCAAATTCTGCATCCCATTTCGACCGAATCTGAAAAAAAGTCAATAGAGTTGGAATCGAATCTTTGTAGAAAAAAACAACAACAAGAAAAGTCTATTGCTAATATAAAATAGCGAACAAGTGCTTACATGCGGTTCAACTGTAGCTTTAGCTTCCTGGATAATTCGGACTGTAAATTCAGTAAGAACTTCATCAAAATACTGTCCGTTGATTGTCTTGAGTTGCGGGCAAAAGTAGGCCAACATCTGGGGATTTAGGACCTGTTTATACTTATCGTCGATAGTGAGTTTTGTGAGTTGGGGGAACTGTTCGATGAGTGGGAGTTGGACGAATCGGTTGCCAACGAGACCCAGACGACGCAAGCGGGGAAGGTGGAGTCGACGGGGGAACATGCGTAGGGCGTTTTCGGAGATGTCGAGTTCTCGAAGACGGACACAGCGGGAGAGATCGGAGACGTTTAGACTGGTATAACCCATGCATGGGACTCTGGATGGAGGAGGAAAGGGATTAGGAGGCTATGACTGGTTTATTAGATATTACAGACATTATTCTCTCACTTCGTCTGAAGAAGGTATCTTACACCGAAATATAACGTACTATTTTAAAAACTACGAGTAGCCTGGCTATTTTATTTTATTCTACCTTATGAAAAATGCTGCTCAAGGCAAACTACATCTTACTTAAATGTTTGCCAATGATTAACTATAATTCTGACATATTTGGAACTAACATAATTCTAGCCTGACTAAACAAAACGCCAAGAATTGACAGATAGAACATCTATGAAGCCTCACCGCAATGCCTTGACCTTCTTGATGTCCTTGGCCGAGGAAATACGCAGAATCTCCGCTTCGTCGAGTTGAATATCGTCCTCCTCGTAGCTCAGCAACAGACAGCAATTTGCCTCATTGGCGAGCGAGTCTCCAGCTCCCTCATTTGTGTCCATGAATGTTATGGTACCACCCCTAGTCAACTCCTCCAACTGAGCGTCCGTGAACTGAGTCAGTTGCCCACCCCCTACGCCACTGCCACCGGCGCCCACGGGTAAATCGGTCTCGTAGTCGTCACCATCGCCACTAGGGTCTGTGAAGTTGTTCCCACTGAACTGGAAGAGATCCCCCTGAAGTCTAAAGTGCATCATGTTGTCCGAAGCACCACCATGTCCACCAACACCGCCCATACCACTACTACCACCGCCCGAGGAGCTGTGGGGAGCGCGGGAGAGACCACTGCCCCTGGATGGATAAGAGAAAGCAGGTTACAAGGATGTGTGACAGATTAGAAAGAGGCCCCAATTAATATAATATAAAGATGATTGTAACCAACGAGACATTGAAAGTTAAGTATTGATTGTAACTAAGCCGAATATTATCATTTTTATTACTACTATATACTATAACATAATAACTATAATTTAGCGACAGACACCTGGATTTTTAAAAGCAAGATTCAGGATGAAAAAAACAGAGAAATCCGGACAGAGGGCAAGCCAAATAAAAAATGACAATTCTTCACCGATTAAATAAGTTATTTTCCGTGTAATGCGTTGTATATTTCAATATTATAGCCAAATAAAATTGTAATTATATTACATAGTCAAGCCACTCTAAAGTTCAACTTCGAACTTAGAGGTATGCCTGTTTTAAATTTTTAAATAAAAAACGTAAGTAATACCAAATTCAAGCAGATTTGTTAATTATTATAAAACTTAAAAATCATTATAAAAACAAGCAGAAAGACAGTTTAAAATATACAAGTACTTTTTCCCCAACATTAATCGGGTCCCTTTTATAGCCACAATTCAATATTTTGTCCGTAATTAGTTTTATAGCATACACAAAGTACGTCTAAGATTTTTGTCAAAAATTGTTCTCAAATAAACAAATTTTAATTTCATTCAAAATGTATAAAATACTATCGGATAAAAATACGACATATTAACATACCCATTATTTTTTGCTGACTTCTCTGATAGTTTATATTATGTACTAGACCATTAAACTAAACTGCTAAGTTGATAACTGACCATTTATCAGCCGATGATCCCCCCAGCAGCATGGAACTTGGTATAGAAGCTGAGAACTTGCCAGCCAATTGTAAACCACTAGCCTTCACTGCTCGTGAGGCCCACTCATTCAGATTCCGGGTATGTGTGAGAAGAGCTGGCCTTAGACGTACCAACCAGGCAGCCGCCTCATTCACTGCTTGATCATGAGCTGTCAGCACAGCGCTGGGGTTTCTGGGACCACTAGGATACCGACCTAGCACAGCGCTCACCTCCCGAATGTACTCCATCTCGTCGTCCAATTGTGCCTGGAGGGGTTAGGAATTTTGACCAAGTAATAGTGTAATATAACAATAAAACAAGTGTACAAATATTACAACATTGTAGCATTTTGTGAGAAATGCTAATAATAACAATTGATTTTTAATAAATTTACATTATCAACATTTTCGAGAAAGCTCGAAGCAACTTTATTTATGCATTTCTTGAAACGATTCAAACAAAATGATGATACAAACATTATCAGCTCTTTTTTAATAAGTGATAACATAATGCTGCACACTATAATACATTACGTTTAATTAAGCTGTTTTAATTTGCAGTGAAATTAAGTTAAAATAAACTATGTAAGCTAATTATAACGAGCAGAGCATAATAGTTTCATTATTAATATACCATTTTAGTATTAAAAATATTAGGCCGATATTTTAACTTTCAAGGCGTTTCATAATAGTAAAGCATAAATCATTTCAACGTAAATTAATTATACAAACACACTTTTAATTGTACTTAATCGTTTGAGTTTTTGAAGAACATTAACTGGCTAAAATACAATTTCCATCCTCTTCTGTTATATATATGACAATACGATTGCTACATATCGTAATAGTGTTGTTTATCCTATTCCTAGCGAAACGAATTCACCAAAATCTAAAAAATTAACATCCAGGAAAATCACATACCCCGGACATTTTAGATATCTTGACAGCGTCAGTGTATACATAGTTCTCGCCCAGAGAGCACTGTTCTCGACTCTTTAGTTGGACGCGAGGGAGGTCCGAACTAAGCTGCATTGCTGCCTTGGCCAGACTTGCGCAGTCAACACTCGTCAACTGGAACAAATCAATACAAACGATTAATGGTTACAATTTTAAGTAGGGATGCTAATAAGTCAACAGGAGGAAAATAAACGTACCAGACCACGTCCTGATTCCTTGCTGATTAGGGGAAGGTTCCCGTGATATCCAAGTCTGAAAGTAAAGATTGAAAAGGGGGTCAAATAAAATTGTATGGATATGCAGACAAATGATGATAATGCAAAATCTAATATTGTAACACGTCACTCATTCTATTAGATTTTGATTATCTGCTATAGAGATAAATAACTGAATATTTAACATAGCCTAATATCTCCAGTGAATTAAAACTAAACTGTAGTTTGTTTAAATCTGAAGTCTACACATACTTACAGTTAATATCTGACATCAGAATAATAGAAAAGTGCAATCAATAAAAAACAATATATTATATTCTGTACTGCCATTGATTGTACATAGAATCTATTAATATCTAAAATTACGTCAAACATAAACGTGAAATCATTATGTAAAGGTTGGGTAAGTATGTTCTTTTTCTCCGTACCCACAAGCGAGTCTGACCAAGAATCCAATAAACTTACTGCTCAGACTTGGTCGGTCTACTGCCTCCAATCAACGAGTTCTGAATCAGTGCCGAGGAAGCCGTGGCCGAGCTTGCAGGAGTAGCTCCTGACGTGCTAGACCCTGCAGCAGTCGAAGAAGGTGGCAGGTAACTGTGTCGCGATGAGGGGAACTCAATACCAGTTAACTTAACGCACTGTTTGGCGAGAATGGCCAGATCGCGCTTGTGAAAGAGGAGGGCGGGGTAGTGCCGACATATCTGGGCGGCCGCCTCGTTCACTGCCTGCTCGTTGAGTGTGAGGGCACGTGAATTAGGTCCAGCAGCGCGGAAGAGCATAGAGTGTTTTCGAAGTTGATCCAGTCGATCGGCATGTTCTCCCTCTGCCTGGAAGTCCATGAGACTCATCATTTCCTGGTAGGCGGCTTCAGAACCCAGTTTCTTGCTGTAGGGCTCGGGTTGGAGGTTTTTCGTTTGCCCACTAGTTTCACAGAGAAGTTCGGCGGCCTTGAGAATCGCGGTCACGTGATCGGACTGTAGAATTACTGGACGCCAGAGGGGGGCGCGATCCCTGTGTGTTGAAGATTAAAATAAGACATAATCAACAAACACATCTTTTAACTGTAATCCGTTTAAATATTTTAGATCATGGCAACTAAACATTTATTGCTAACTTAAATTTAAAATTATTTAGAGTACATAATTCGGTTAAATTGTTTGCATCAATCAACAATAGTGAAAACAATTGAAATAGTAATAAATAGTCAATACTAGAATTCAAAGAAACTACTTCGCCTAATTGATATTAAGCAATAAATAGCCGAAAAAATAATATTTAATATAATACAATGTATTGGTGCTATTCAATACTGATATTAACTGCTTATAAGCATTTATCAGAATACCGGAAACACAGTACAATTATGATTATGTATCTATGTCAGAGTTATCGATAATGAAACAAAAACGAAAAAATAATTACTTACCCAATTTTTTGAGTTTCTAAACCAAAAGAACCCTACAACCAAAGAAAGGAATGTTAAGACGACATTAGTTTTTCTTAAAATTTATTAATTTACTCAAAGAACAAAACTTACCCGTGCTGCGGATGCGAGTGCTGAAGCGCCTTGTGTGTTCTCCGCTTCTGAATGTGCCAAAAATCCATCTGAAACAGTAGGATAAATACTTAGAATGCTTGTATAACTTATTTGTAACGCTTAACTTGTTTTTCTTACATTAATTAATTATCAACAAAATTGTATTTCTATATAAAGTACAATTCTAATCGTACTCACTGTGGAAATTTTGTAATAATGGAACAAAACGAACATCAAAACATTTATAGATAACACAAAAGATGTAACAAGATATTAATTGAATTATGTATAATTACGTCTAACATATTAATATACGATTAAAATCATGTTACATAACCATTTTAAATTTATTTTAATGAAAACAGATTATTTTATACGTAAATATACAAGTAATTTTACAAATCTTGAACAGCAAAATTCAATAAATCAATCTCAAAATAATAAATTGAGATCTTATATACAAAAATAAAGAAAGGACAATAATTCCACAGAACAAGATAGAAGCCCAGACTGACCTCTGACCACACTCCCACCAGCAGATGACCCTACTTGACCTCTCACGTGATCCTCAGAAGCAGCATTTGCGGCCCTGATTAACTGATCAAAGGACTGATCTGTGTTCGAGATGGATGTGATTCCACTGGATTTAACCCCAGTCGTTGTGGGCTCATTACTGTCAATTACCTGTCATGTTAAGTAAAATCGAAAGTTAATAATTACCTGGCTCTGGTATTAAAGTAGAGGGAGATTTTAAACTTACGTGTGAAAGGGCAGCTAGTCCAGTGAAATCCTTTGAATCCAATTGTGCATCCGCTCCCTCTTCAACAGCTTGGTCAGCAATAGCACCATCAACTACTTCTCCGGCTTCATCAGGGTCAACTGCTGTGAGTGTGACAACTGTCTGTCCTGTGGCTGGATCAACTTCTGAGTGAATTGTCATTGTACCTAAGATAGATGGGGAAAAGAACAGTACACCTGACACTGCGCAATATAGTTTACCTTGCTTAGTAATGCAACTACTATCTTCTTAAGTTTAAAATCTGTGCTTCAATGGATTTTTAAATAATATATTTCAAGTTTATATTTACAAAAATAAAATAATACAGTACCTCGTATAATCGATATATTCGTGGTAAATATATTGGATAAATGACCACAATAGCATTAAGCATTTATCACAAAAACCTACTTGAAAGATTGCAGTTCTATATTTATTAAATTAAATCGAATGTTATAACATCAATGTATAATCCCCTATCCATCCTTGAAATTACAAACCTGCAACAATTTGATTGGCATCTTCTGGTGAAACATATGCCACTCCAGTCGATTCATTGTTATCATCTACAAGAACTATCTTGACTAGAGGGTTTCCATGTTCATCTTGTACTTCTTCCATGATCTGACCTGTTGATTTGGTTGTGTAGGTTATATTACTAAGTCAGATCTTCAACTGTTTGTGGTAGACATTAGCTAAAAAAGATACATGCAAAAGTTTAAAACCTATTAAGGTTAAATCATTATGTGACAATATAATGTAGTTTTTTAAACATATAGATAACATTATATTGTATATTTATGTATAAAAATATAGTAAGATATACATGCAGCAATGTAGAATATCCTGGAAGCAAAAGAAATAAAAGGCAAATCTAAGTTTATAATACAAATGTAAAAATGAAATATAAATATATTATGATGAAATGAATACTCTCCTTTGAAATAAGTAGAACATAAAACACAAAATTAGTCATGGGATTCATAAAAAAATTTGATTTACCATCAAGTTGTTTGTCACTAAATAACTCACTTCATCTTGTTCCATAAAAAGCAGGTTACATGATTAGATGCTTACAACAAGTTTAGCTCTGGTATGGCTGATGTTATTGTAGTAAATATTCACTAATTACTGATTATAGTAATTAAATACTATTTAATAATATAACAAGGAAAAAACTAAGTACATATCTATCAATAAAGCAGACATCATTGTTAATAAGATCCACTTCACTCACACTTTAGCTATATATTTGTAATAGGTAATATATGGGTGTTTTTCTAAAAAGTGTAATTGTCCGAAAAATGTAAATGTGTGCAAAGCATGCATAAAAACAGCTTTCAGTATAATTAAACAAAATAACTATTATTGATAATTATTTTATATCATACCT
>JAYRBW010018840.1:0-12800 GCA_036023295.1 Invenusta paracnida | reverse complement strand
GAAAATAAGCTGTAAACTATTGGCATCGATCGTGAATCTCCGTGCATTCTTGAAAAATAATAAATCCTATAATTAGCATCGGAGTGGTTATAATTCATTTATAATAGGTAATTGAAATCACCTCTATTCACCCTATATTCTGCCATAATATTAACCAAAGCACACATGCGCATGTAAATATTTAGAAATTGTTGGCATGTATCAAGTTAATTGGCACAAAATTCATACAATCTATTTCAAAATATTAAAACGTTAACAGTAAACTACTAAATAGGAATGCACCTATAGAAGAGGAAATAATATTGAATTACTGAGGGAACCAGTTGTCTTACCTCTTTGATTTCATCAAAAATATCTTCGTATTCCTGACGCAGATAAGGGGCAATGTACTGTATAACTTTCAACATTGGATTGACTGTTAGCACACTGGAAAGGAATGTATACCATTTATACGTAACTGGGTGGGTGACCTCAAAATCGATTTAACAAATTAAAACAGACAGTTGCGAATACTGATAAAATAGTGTATAATAAATAGCCTGTATTCTAATGAGATAGAATAATGCTAAATTACTGAAATCAGAAATGTCCCATTCACTATAAAACTCAGATCATTAATGATTCTTAATGATTCCAAGTGATTTTTAGAGATTCTTAGTGATTTTAAATGATTCTTAGTGATTCTCATTAGTGATTCTCATTAGTGATTCTCATTAGTGAGTCTTAGTGATTCTTAGTGATTCTTAATAGTAGTAGGGAGGGGTATGACGGGAACACCCCCCTCCCGACCAATCAGAATCGAGTAAAGCTTCAACCAATGGCCGTAAAAGTATAAAAGGAAGGCGCACGTTCGTTTTCATTCATTCCACTTCTGTTAACACTTCTGTCCAATCATCTCCTTCACCTTTATCGGGTTGATGCCAGTCCAATCAAAGCCGCGCACGTTGCTTGATATCTTAGCTCAGTAGATGTCTGATTGAGGTGGGAAGGTAGGTCGCAGTAGAAGTGTAGTCTTGTAGAGCTCTCGCAGTGTCTTGGAGATGCCGCAGTCCTCATCTTTGATAAATGCTGCGAGTTGTATCTCCACTTGATGTTCGATCCATGCAATATTTTCACGTATGTGGTGTCATGGTTGACTCGGGTTGACTCGTCATTGACTTGGGGGAAGTCAATAATTTCTCCCTCCTTGAAGACGCTTTTGATGATTGAGAAGACCGAACTTTTAAATAGTAGCACTGACTCGTCTGCACTCAGGTTGATTGATCGGTCAGTCGTCTTAATGCAGCGGTGCGACCCTACTTGAGGCTGGCATCACTGGTAGGTGTTGTTAGCTATATAATAAATTGAGTCAACATATTGCAGGAGGGAGGATACGATCGTTCACGAGCGATAGGAATGATCGAAAGCGAACGCACACGTCCCTTTTATATGTACTTATACAGCAGTCTCATTGGTTCAAGCCTTACTAGATTTTGATTGATAGGGACAGTGTTCCAGTCCTACTATTGCTGCAGTTATTGATCGAGGAAGTTTAAAATTGGTATGAATGTAGAACAAGGTATAATATAATATATTTGGCTAGGGTGTATGAACTGTTAGTATATATAGTAGTTTTCTGTAACTTTGGCTCGGGCGGAAAATCACCTTTATTTTTGTGTATATTATATAACATATTATATACTGAAAGAAACCCTCTAGACACAAATATCTATAGCGCGATTGTAGTAAGTGCTATGTGCTTTCATCTTTTGTTTGAATAATTTAGTAATTAGAGTGTAACACTTTTTACTATTTAGAATTAATAAATATTGATAAACTTTATCATTCATAGGTTTAACTTGCTTTTTTATATAGGTTAATTTATAGGCTCTTTTAAATAAGGATCGTTTCTAATTCTATAAATTTAACTTAATCGGAAATGCATAAAACTATATATTTCTGTATTAAGAAAATTGCAATATGCGTATCCTTAGAGTTGTTCATTTTATATAATATATAGTTGTAGTATAATTAAGCATTACTTAAGTGTATTTATAGAATTCAATAATGAAATTACAATAAATATATATTTACAAAAGTATAGTGGTTTATATTGAGCTAAGTGATCTTATATAACAAATATAAATCTTAACAAAAGTAGAAATTATAGAACAAAATTAAAAAATACTATTTAAATTTTTTTATAAATAAACAAGCAATAGATCATAACAATACAAACAATTTTTGGTAAATTCGTTGAAAAATATATCAGTTAACATCAAATTCTAGAATAAAAAATGACAAGACCTTTTGTTCATCAACTAAAAATGATTTAATATGTGCTGTTATTAGAAGTAAATACAAAACAATAAAACATTCTAACATAAATTAAGTAAAATTAAATTCACCATACAATGTAGGTACACTCCTATGTTTCAAAATTTATGAGTAATTCATTGATCTATAGAATATAATGGTACTGTATATTTCAATTATGATCGTACATAGAATTAGGTGAATAACACGATATATGGTACACACTAATATCGCATACAAAACCGTGCAACGTATGTAACAGAATGTGAAAATAGAATAATAAGTCTTACTTTGGCATATCATTGAAATTCGTAAAAATAAGGAACGCAAAAAAGATTCAATTTCATTATAATATATGAAATAATTATACATATTTATATATGCAGTTATATGGATGTAATATGCCAGTACAGAAACGCATTAGTTTTTCAACAGTATGTATACACATTGATTTTATCAATTGAAAAGCAGTATTTAAAATGAATCTTTGGCTAAAAATGAATGGTAACGGTGAATGATGAAAGATGAATAGACCCCACAGTAACGATTTCAATTAGGATAATTCTAATTCTAATTAGTACTAAGTAGCTAATGGTATTTTACTGTGTTCGTTTAATTTACAGTGAGGACCTCGAGCAAAATTGTAAAACATATTGGGTTCCTATTTTTCTTCATTCTTAGACCAACATTGCCCAATGACAGCAACAACAAACACAGATCTGCATTAATGATACACAAGCTTTGGTTGACGAATCCTCAGACTCTTGATAAAAACAATACAATTAAAATGGGTGAATACACAGGGAAGGAGAATGGATAAAATACAATATGCAGGGTATATATGATCTGAATAGATTAAAATTCTTCCGGTTCTCCTTGTGCTTCAATATCTTCGTCAGGTGGTGCAAAGCCATCCTGAAAATGACAACAGAATTAAACACAACATTTAGCTAGATGGAATAAACAAACTATTATAGAATACTGCTAAATAAATTATACGAATATAAAGTATTAAAATAAATTAATATAATTTCCCAATGAATGTCCCTTTGGAGCATTTACAATGAAAAGTTTAACTACGAAAAAATTGCACTTTTACTACTTCAAAATTATACTGTCAAATAACATTCTAATATAAAATACCTTTTCGACAATTCATATAAAAAATTATAACAACAATATTTTAGGAGTTAAATGAAAGGCCCATGGTTTTAGATTTATATGTTATGTATTTACAATAATGAAAAAATAGTTTAGTTCTACAATTACAATATTTTAAATGTATCGTCATTTAAATGTAATTTATACGTACATATTGTACATATATATAGTATATTGTTCATTATACAAATGATACCTCTCGGAACTTGTATAAAATAACGAAATTGTTAATATACCTAATACACTTTTGCAATAAAAGAACTATTCAAATAATATTCGAGGAAGACAATTACTATTACTATATACTGTTGCGTGTAGAAGTTGGAGAGTTGTTGCTAACATCTCTTTGGAAAGATAAACGCCCAGAATAACGAGTAGACTAAGACGATGCAGTGAATTTTATTTTTTAGACGATGCAAACAATCATATCGTGCTCGTCAGAGCCATTGTTGCAACTGCCAAGATCTTCACGGGGCATGTGTCAAGTTTTCGGTTTGGTTCCAAGTGCTCTAGCCATACGCTGAGACTCCTTTATAAGGTCAATCTAGATAGGATGGATGTTGAACACAGGAAAGACGACCGGAGGAATTATCGCAGAATGCACCCCCTAATCCATCCGCAGCGCTGGTGCGTGAGGTGTCGTCTTCGCGAAGAGCCCGAACCCGGGCACACCTGGGCGGCTCCGAGGAGCTGTCGAAGACACATCACATCCACTTCTACCCCATCATGGAGCAAAGGTTTAGACGGGAGATGGCTACCAAAGGATTTAAAGGATATTTTTGTCAACCTGGATGTGAATCCACAACCCTTGGTACATCATTGCTATGGCTGGAGACGTCGAACAACTAGCGATGGGACTAGACTACAATCATGTATCAGACTTTTATGGCCTCAGTGCTATGAGCTACTGTGGGCCGGCATGGAAGCTTTGATTGTCGCAGACTTCCTTCCAGGGACTCGAACGTGCCAAAAACAAAGCCTTAAGAATAGTCACAGGGTTACTCAAAACGACCCCCATCGATGCCTTCAGAGCGGATGCGGACATCCAGTCATACAGGACAATTTCAAATAAAGCTACTGTGAAAGCGTGCCGAGGCCAAATCCTAGGAAAGCCTGTACTATTGAAGCTAAGCACCAGCAGAGCACATCCTCCTAGAATGCCCAGGGTAAACGAACAGAAGACTCAACACCTTCCCTTCAATAAATAAACCATCGATTTTATAGCAGGGGTAAAAATAATGTATAAATCTTTAAGGCTATATATATGCCTGGCATTACTGTCTTCTAATCTCCTATATAGGTAAGTAAGAAAGAAATCTCATGAGACAACCATGAAGCCCCTATTTTATCACTTTTGATTTTAGACAATGTCATTGTTTCCTGACTTTTTCCCCGGACTCACTTCCTGGTCCGGTCCCTTACCCCAGGTTCTCAAAGGTATCCTTCGCTCGTGAAGGACTTTCTTCGTGTGGACTGGACAGCTCAGTCGGCCCTCTGAATGACGAGGCGGGCATTACTAACCAACAAACTATTACTATACAACACAGTCATATAAATACTTTAATAAAACTGAATATTTATTTGTATTTACTCTGATTAAGTAAATTATTTAAGTTGAATTAAGACTTGTATTTATTTCATACAAAAACAAAAAAATACCCAATAAAAGTATAGACGCATAAATGACGCTACATTCAAATATATTAAACATAAAATTTGACAAATTTTATTTTATTTTATTTACTGTATGTGTGTATAGTAAACAAATTTTTCATAAAAATTTACATAAAATTATAATTTTCAATATAAAGTTATAAATAATATAGAAAAATAGTAATAATATTGACAAAACTATTTTGAATTAACATTAATTTAAGCTACAAAGTTGAAAAAAGCATATCATATATTCACAAATCGATGTAAACATCAGTAAATTGGGTGTCTTTGTATGCACACGATCATATATGTATCGATGTTCTTTAGAATACGTAGAATAAAGAACAAGTATGATAAACATCTACGAAGTTAAAACATGCTAATTGCAAGGTCATACAAAAGTGAAACAAATTAACTATGTAGCTAAAAACATGCTAAATTTACAAATATAATATATTGAAAAAACATCAAATAATCAAAACTAAGTTTAGTCATCAAAAAGTAACATAATGTATGAGATTTTCAACTCGATTTAGAGATAGAAAAAACAACATTCTTTATTATTTTGGGAGATGTACACGAGATAAAAGCATGAATGACATTATGGCAAAGTAACACTTATTTTATAACTATAACACTAAGTAACGCTGGAGACCTGTGTGCAATAATTGGCATTGGTAACTAAAACGATCTATAATCTTATCTAATATTGTCTTATTTAAAAACCTTGTTAATCATACTTATTATATTTATCTATATGATATTAAGTGCTTGAAAGGAAAATTAATATCAATATATAGGAATATAATTCAATTCAATAATATTTATATAATTTAATGTTGACACGTCATAATTAAATAAAATAGTAATAAAAAACCCTTTTTCACAAAATTTACAGTATATCATTATAGTCAATACTATGTTATAATTTCATAATATCAACTTTTTAAATTTTTATCCCTGGAAATTAAGCGTGTATCAAGAACATTGTTTAAATTAGTGAAATGAACGTTATAAACAAAAACCAGAGAAAACTTCATTTAGAAGAAATGTTGATTATATTATAATGTTGAATATCCTAAATAGTAATTGACACTCGTATACTTAATAAAATGTATAGCATTCAGACATAAAATAACAGTTTCAACAACTAAAGAACAATAATATTGTGAGTTTAGTATGTTCAATTTTCAATAGTATTATACAAATGGACGATGACAATTAAAAATGAAATAAATCGCTGTATGTGGTGAGTCATTGGTCTACAGGTTCAAATATTTATACTTCTCAGCTATGGAATTTGGTACGTCATCAAGTATGTGGGTTTGACGAGTTGAGATAAACAAATCATTTAGATCATTAGATTAGTTATATATATATATATATATATATGTGTGTGTCCATTGAGAAGAATACTTACAGTGTAATATAAAGACGTCTGCTTTTAAGTCAACCTACCTCTGTTTCATATAGTATATCTAAAATTCGTTTAGTTAGTTCTGACTCAACCGGTTGATCTTGTAGCAGGATTTCAATATCCCTCAATTTTTGGAAGTAGAAATCTCGCTCCTTCATCAAACCATCTATAGTCGATTTATCTTCATCAGACTGAAATATAAAAAAATATATAACTATATATCTAGGACATACATTTACAATTAATTGAATTTCCAGAAATCTTCAGTGATTATTAAAAGACAATAGTAAAAGCCTAACAATATAACAGTAGGTAACTTAACTCAGGAGGATAATCAAATAATATTTTTTAAATGTAAATATATAATATACCAAGACAGTTGTCAAATAATAAATTATTTGTAATTTAACAAAGAAGCTTTGATGGAAAACGTGTTCTTATACTGATCCGAAGATATAAATACATAAGCGTATCTGTCGCATATATGTTCATACATATTTAATAGATAACTTTTGATTCCCCACAATAATATCAAATACGTGAAGTATACATAATTAGTAATTAAATACTTTGAATTAATAATACTAACGACTACGCGTGTTGTCAATGTATTATATAACGTAATGTTACTAATTTATAATATGTACTCAACACAGATTAAAAGAAAATCAATGAATGAATTGAGAGTTCAATGTACTACAACCCACATATATTACAAGTTCTGCAACTATATTCAAAGTGACTATTTGAGTCACGTATAGTGGAGTAGTTTGATAGTGTTATACGCAAGTATATAATAATATGTAGTAGTTGATATACACTGCACTGTACAATATTATACAGCTAAAAGGCCCACCAAACCGTTATACCAAATTATTAATGCCACCAAATCATTGGGTCACTTAATCGCGTAAGCGTTTGTGTGCTTACTATAGTAAAGCTAAACAATACATACGACGTTGTAAAGTAAAAAAATATATACACTTGTGGAATAAAAAAGTTCTATTATTATGTGAAAATACGCGAGGTTAGAAATTAAGTTTGCATAATATGGAAATTTAAATAAAAAATGTTAATAGGGCATGAAAAATAAATATGTGAAATATAATACTTTACTGTACAGTTTTTATAGATGCATAAATATGTAAGAAATATGATCCACCTGAATGTAAGCAGTTACAACCTACAAAAATACTACAATATACAAATAAAATAATATTAAAACTAGAATTGAAATAGACTACATAATATGCAAATGGCAGATTTAATTTTTTAATTCATCATTCAATTTCAAATACAAAAGTATTCTAGTTCGAAATATGTAATAGAATATGCCAATAATAACTGCAATATAATTAGCTTAAATAGGACATAATTAATTGATAACACTTTGAAAAAATTATATGAATTTTAGTTTTTTCAAAAATCTCAATGCACTTATGTATCATACGACAAAGTGTAGCACTTATAGTAAATTTATTTGAATCTATATCATTCAATTTTTTGAAATAATATCAATAAATACTGACTACGAGTAGTTTCAATTACAATGATACCTCCTCTCACCTGTAATACTAGCTGTTCGATCTCTCCACGAAGGTTTATCACTTCTGTATCATTCTGATTATTTCTGGTTAGTTGTTGTCTTGGCTGAGGAGCAGCCCTGGGAGCGGCTGAAAACAAATAGAAAAACAAACTGAAAATTCGACGCAACTTCACATATTCCATTACAATATGTAGTACAATATAATACATAACTTGTTAAAATTTTAGTTAATTTTCTAGAAATATATTTCCAAATTTTACTTTGGAAATGGGAAATAAATAAATTTAAATATAAACACTTGTCGATTTAGAATATGATGTATATTTATCGATCTTACATACAGTTTCCAAATAAATTATCTTAGCTAAAGCGTAGAATTGACTAATTGCACATTTTAATAAAGAATATAAAAAAATTTTTGTATCCGTGTTTCAGATAACAATAAAATGAAAAACCAAATTATATAGTATGAGAAACAGACTATTAAATTTAGTAGAGTCGCATGAGAAGTATGGAAAATAATAATCCAAGTATATTTAAAGTTATTACAGGAATAATCTATTTCTCAAAATAATTCAGATGTATTATGTAATATAAATATATGAAAAAAAATCAGTTCAATAAAAATATGATCAAATTAGGAGTCCAAGGATTAATTTTATTTCCAATGCCTGTTTAACCAAATATGGAATAAATTTCAACAAATGATCAAATTAAGCAAATTAATCAGCTTAGTTTGTAAGCCATTATTAAACATATTGCACGTAGCATGATGTCGCCATGTGGGATTCTATTACTTGTATTCAATCTGCTTGAACGTTGAACAGAATTAGTTATAGAGGAACGCGCAGGTTTAGCAGAACCATTCACCCGTTGAAATGTCACCGTCGCTGGTGTATTGAAAATGAAATTAAAATATACAGCATATACCTACAAGAATATATAGTATAAATCACGATGCAACTATATAACTTCTTCGAGTTCAACATAAATTTCAAATACATATTTAGAAACTTGCCAATCTAAAATATTGTATCACAAAAATAGGAACTCACGATATTGTAAAATACATTGTGTATAAAAATGCAACACAGAAAGGTTCACATAAAAAGACTGACGGTATACAAAATAGACTGTTTAAAAATCAATAATACAGCAAATACAAAACATACCGGCTTATTATTAGTATACTAAATAATAGGATTATATATTAAGTCTAGAGTATTAAAAATTAAATAATGTATAAAAACATACGAGTGTAAAAAGACACATGTGGATATATTGTGCAAATCTCAAATAGTGTAATTCGTCAATATAAACCTTATAAAAATAAGCAACCATTTCATACATTATATTGTACAGACCTTTTAAAGGTAACAGTTTTATCGGCAATATAAAATTCTTGAGAAGAAATTTAAATTCATTATTTCGATTTAAAAAAGGAGTAAATAAAATGTTTTGGGGCTTTTTTGAGTCCTTTTTTTAAACCGCAAAGCAGTATTAAATTACTTTTATATTGTCATCTAAGTTAAAACAATTCCGTTTTGTTAAATTACATATTTGTTTACATAGTTATATTATTATAATCTATAATTCTACATAATGTTACGATTTGTAGGAAAATACGAGTCTGATTTGAGATTGTCAGTTGTATAAGATGATAAAAATTTCCGAACAAAGAAACATTGTGAACAGTATATTATACACTTGTTTACGTATAAAGATGACTAGAAATTCTCAAAGCGTTGAATAAATTAATATTCATAAAATATATGATATAGAATGAAGATTACGGAAATGTACTATCTAGTATTCCATATTGCATATCTAAACTGGAATTTGGGTAGTAGGCAGTATAAATTGATATAATAGTTGATACTTATATAATTATATCACATCAATGTTTAGAAAGTAGACATGCTGGTAAACGTTTAGATTAAAATAAGTTATTGAGAATAGATTTTAATATTAGTCATCGGAATAGTAAAAATGTTTATATAAATAATTTCATTTCAACTATACAGATGAAGCATAAACCATTTTAATATTCGTATTAGCAATGATAAATAATAGAAGTGAACACTATACAATGATTTACAGTTTGCATATATCCACACTAAAACAAAAACAATTAAACAAGAGTGCATAATATTATAAAACATTCTTTAGTAGCTTTCAGTAAATGGTTTGAAACTTCAAGACTACAATAGAAAATAAATTTAAAGAAGTAAATAGTTTCTCTGAAAGTTCTTTTTCATTTAAAAAAATCAATAAGTTACTGAAACGAACCGGGTTTGGGCGCAGACGTCCTTGTTTGACCCAGATTTGCTCTCTGTCCGTCTCCCGCGCCTTGCCTATTTGAGACAGCAATGTTGGTCCTACGGCCACCAGCATTTGGTTTCCCCGTTCCCTGAACTGCTTCACCACCTCGAGCTGTCATTGGGTCGTACTCATCTCCCTGGTAGTTGCAGTCGAAGAGACGCTTAAACCACTGAACGAACTCGAAGTTGTCCTGGAACCTGCCTTTCACCAGCTTCTCAATCGGTACTTCCTAAATGGGAAAGCGAGAATTGATTGTACAAAATACGATTAAATTATTCATAGAAGGTGCCAAATTTTATTAAATTTACGGTTAAACATAATAATTAAGAATATAAAAATGCACTTTCAAATTAAATAACTATATTATAAATCAGGTTATATGCTATGTATATGTTTTTAATATTTTTGTGCAGATGAAGATGTAATATAAATGTACACCAAATCTATATGTACTACAAACATTATATGTACAAAATTTATGATTTTGAAAGTATATAACAAGATAAATCAGAAGTTAAGAAAATGCAAACATAATATATATAAATATATAGAACGAAATAAATGTATAACAACATATACCTTAATTAATAAATTGTCATATTGGTTACTCACTTTGTCAACTCCGTGTTTTTTAAAGAGTGATTGGAGTACTTTAAAATTTTGAATATATTCATGTTCCAGTTTCGTATTAAATTTTACTTTCTTAAAATTAAGTGTGCCTGAAAAAAAAACGTATATATATAATAAGTCCGTAACTAACGGCCATTAAAAAGTAATATTGAATTATTTATAATAATTATATTTTAACTCACCGGGAAATACCATATCCAATAGTTGACAATACAAAGCCCCTGAAAAAGTATTAATAACTTTTATTAATAACTTTCAAGGAGTTCGCTAAAGTTACATGTTTATTAATTTAGTAAATGAACTCGTTTTTCCTTAGACAACAATAATTAAATTTGAATAAAAAGTAAATAGTTACCGAAATTTTTATTTTCTATTGTACATAGTTAATATAAGCAAATCGCATAAGAAAATGTACAATTTCCTAAAGATAAATAGAATATACACTTTGTATAAATAATAGACACATGTGGCTATTATAATTATGTCCCTTTAAATACAGATGTTTAGAAATTCTATTTAGACTGAAAAATAATAAAATGCTAAAAAAGCAAACAAAAGTATTAAAATAATGTTGACAAGTAGTTCAGTCATTTATGAAATTGATATAAAAAGGCATACGAATTTATATTATAATTCTGTCTGATAAACGACTAGACACCATAGATCAATATGTACGATATATACAAACGCTATAACAAGAAATAAGGAAACACAAAGTAAAAAAAAATCTGTAGTGTGGGATTAAATGTTATAAGTTTACCGTTTTTATCTAAACGTTTTAAAACTTTTGTTGGACTTAGGACCACGTTAATACTTCTGAAACTCACAGCTCCCTATACTCTTATATAGTATTATATGGCTAAGACTAAGCATTAGATTATACAATTTTTAGTTTATGTTCGGCTTTGGTTTTAGTATAAAACGATGATATTTCTTTTGTAGCAAATATAAAATTAATTGTTTCAAACAGGGTGTCTCTAAGTAAAAATTAAGATATGTACAGTGTTTCCTTTTTAAATTCAAAAGAAATATTGTTTTACATAAGACTAACATATGAATATGATGTATATTAAAATTGTTATTAATTTTACTAATTAGCATAAGTACATAATATATAAATAACTATCGAATAAGTGCATAGTACAGTATAATAACAAATGTCTGCAAGGTTGTTTTTATAGTCACTAAAAGTTTAAAACTTCAGCGTTGCAACCGTGGCCACGCTTTCACAATTTAAAATTACATAGGTCAATTCAATTTCCAAAAAAATGCAAATTAAGCCTTAAAAATAATTTTTAGAAAATTTATTTGACAGAGGTACCTACACACAGTGCATGGTGGCCATAATGTTCGCGCACTAGGTACATATATGTTATAGTAATAAAACTGTTAATAAATAGAAATACTAGTATATATTTGTACACATATAATTATTTTTATAATATACATCACTATGTATTATGATGCATAATGTGTGAGAACAGTTCATTAATAATATTACATAATCTATAAATTATGTAATCAATTAAAAGTAACCGCAATAAGTATTTAGCATAATTGATAAATGATTTAGTTGAGATTTGATACAATTATGAGAGGAAAGCGACAATCAGACGATCTTGTTTCTACAATCTACTATATGTCAGACACAAATCCAAATGTCTACAAAATTTTTCTTGTAGAATGTAAGAAATAAGAATGTTTATATTTTTAATATATAGTGCACTAACATTATGACCATGCACTGTATGTCTCTGCAACGTAATGGTTGTG
>JAYRBW010018829.1:0-12800 GCA_036023295.1 Invenusta paracnida | reverse complement strand
ATACGACGATTTACAGCGCGATGTATATGAAATCGATAAGAGTGAACACTCTTTGTATAATCATTACTCTATGATCTATAGTGTATATCTTATTTGATATTCACTATTTATCTCTAGTACTATTTTATATTTATAAATCTATAAAATTATATTATTATGTTTTTATTATTTTAAATTTCGATATCCAAAATTATTTGCAAAAAACACAAATTTGTTTATTTAAATTGGAATCTTCGGAAGAAATTTCAAATTGGTTTTAAAAGTGGCGGAACATAATATAGTATAAAAAGTCTGTGGACCGTATTACGTCTTTTATAAAAAAACGCCAGCTAAAACAAAAGAGCGCGGGCTGATTTGGACCACCACGAGTAGGATAGGCCGATAATTAAAGACCTTGAATTATATCTGCCCAATCGTCTACAATCAACGCTGCATTAAGATCCCAATCAGATCCATATATGTCTTCATCCACTGCCTTAATTGTCATTAGCTGGTCTTTATAGTTTGTGCAATGATCTACCATCGAACCTTCGCCAAACTGTTAACTTTATTTCGTCCAAAAAGAATTAAAAAACTTTTTTTCTTCTATAAATTGTAATTATATTATACTATTTTTTATGACTTGCACACACCCACATTGAGAATACATTTGACAGGTTTTGTGGTTAAATGTATTTATTATTATTATTATTATTATCAACTTTTTTAACTTTGTCTTCGAGGGGGTCGTTTATAATTGTCTTTTCTTTTTGCAACGCTGTGTATTGTTTTGATATCAAATAACATATTTTTTCAAAATATTACAATATTCCAAGAATTTCATATGTATGCACAATCATTTATAAAATTGTTAAATAGCGAATAAATAATCAGACACTTTGTATATTAACAGATATCGTTTCTTTAAATGTAATTAATTTTCAAAGGAATTGTTAATTTTTTAAATAATATAATTTTAAGCTATATATGCACGCAAATTTGTGGATTTCATGAAATCCTTGAATATGGAAATGAAAATGTTTTATCCAAATAAGAACCCAACAATATCTAGCTGTATTAAAATTGTCCATTTTACATTGAAATAGTTATATTTTTGTTTAATCTCATATAATAGGTACCTATAATGGTTTTCTGACTATAATATGAAGTTTTCTTTTTACTTAAAGCTGCGATATTATTTCTTTACATATTGTTAGGTAGACTGTTGTATCTATACTGCTTTTAATGATAACAATTTTGGGTATTCGTCAGTAAAGATCAGTTTACCTAATGTTTAAAAATGTTTCGATAAAGCGTAAATATAATATCACTCAAATAAGACTTAGAGAATAATAATAATATGAAGATTATAAAACCATAGAGATAATTAAACTTTTTTTTTATCGAAATTGACCCTATTCTGAAAATAGTTTTAAAAATTGAACTAACGTGCATTTCGTTAACCTAGAGCTTAGCGATTGCATTTTTAACCCCAAAAATAGCTGTAGCTTGATATTTCGGCGGTAAATGATTGGTCTATTAAAATAGGATACAAATAATCAAAGATTGAATATTTTGCTTTAAAAAATATATTATTCGCCCTTGTCCTCCTTTTGCACAATAATATTTTTATTAAAAGTAAATATTTGCATATTGGTAGGTAGGTACTTTCCAATGTATCTATATCTCATATTTCTTGACTCGTTTTTTTCGATTACATTTTTTTACATTTTTTTTAATTGGCACTGCATGAATCACTGTAGGAAAGGTAGGTAATTGCTGTAAAGGCACTGTTATGGAAAAGTAATTAATGCCTTCCTAAACAATATAATTTGTAGACATTCTACCCATAGAAATTATTCAATATATATAGGTATGTATATAAAGTAAAACAAATATCTATGGATGAAATAATATGCCAATTTATAAAAAATATATATATTAAGAAAGATATATAAATAATAGATTAGGTATGTCTAGTTATATTACTATAATTAAATTTGCAGTAGCAACATGTAAAATCGTTAATTATAATATTAGCAGGATGTTAAATTATTTGTTTTTTACCGATAATTTGTTATCGTATCGGCAGCAACATAAAATATTATTCTACTTTATATCATCAATTATTTATATTAAACAAAAAACGGTTTAATAAATCGTTAATAATATCTAGAGTATTGACAGATATGAGTACCTACAACTCTTTGATTATTTGAAGCAGTTTTATGCCTACTAATATTTTCTTACCGTAAAGATTTTGTAAAATAATACTTTAAATACCATTTTTCTTAAATAGTAAAATGTGTTTAATAAATTTTAGATTGACATGTAGCTCACTATATTTTATAGATTCGTAGGTATTACATGTAAAAATTGTAGGTATAAGTTGTCTCGATAATTAATCTAAAAATTATTAAAAAAAAGACACCTTAATTCTTACCCATTTAGGTAGGTATTCCCATAGAGATCTAATAATAGATTCTTCTATTTCTATGGGTATGCCAACTTCATAAAATTACAACGATTTTCTATCGACAAAAATGTACAACGCGACGCATATGAAATTAATAAGAGTCAAAACTCTATGGTAAATAAAAAGAAACCTTTACATATTTTTATATTATTTACCTAGTAAAAAAATAAGTTTCCATAATTGCACGCAATTGAAGATTATTTTAATAGAAAAAATGTATGAAAATGTGTATTAACAAATCGCTAAATAATATAACTATACCTAGGCCTACCTATATATCATTAAAAATATTAATTTGTTGTTACAGAAAGAAGATAAATATAACCTATCTAGGTATATATATATTTCTAGCCTTAGCAAATTATTGTTACCTAATTTATACTTAAATTATAGTTTGGTACCTAGGTAGGTACCTACCTGATTATATAGATATACCTATAATATTAGTGTCACAATTATTGCACGATATGGTATGATCACACTTGCACACAATAATCACAATTAAACTTATAATTAAAATACCTATTATAAAATAAAATTTAATAAAAAGAAACAAATCTTTAATAGTAAAGTATTGTGAAAATTAGTTAAGTATCCAATAAGAAATAAACAAAACGTAAGGATTATGAGATATATGAGGTATATATATATGTACCTACAGGTATTAGGTACCT
Organism: Invenusta paracnida; assembly: GCA_036023295.1. NCBI lineage: Eukaryota > Metazoa > Platyhelminthes > Proseriata > Coelogynoporidae > Invenusta > Invenusta paracnida. The sequence goes on along the minus strand of JAYRBW010018829.1, from coordinate 9,671 downwards.
ATATTTATATATATATAAAAAATAAAACACATGATCGATACCAACTTACTATTTTTTAAATTTCCACAAAAGGATGTGCCTTCGTCAATTCAATTTTAAAATTACTCATTTTGTAAAAGATATTGCCAAAACAAAAATATATCCAATAATTAAATTTAGTAAAATATTTAAATAAATAAATTTTGCATTTAAGTAATACTGATAATTGTACCTATATTTACCTATTTCTAAGAAGTCTTTAAGTTGGTACAATATTGTTTAATACTCGATTCAATTTTATATATGTAAGACTGTTAAGTATTAGGCTATTTAAAAGAATTACAAATTTAACACATAATATTCTTTGACGTCCTATTTTGTTTCTATATATACTAATATCTATATTTATCGCCTTCTACAACACAAACAAAGAAAAGATGGATACAATCACGTGGTGTTATTCTCTGAGGTTGACACTAGTAAGTATACATTTACATATTATATTTATTTCTTATATATACCTACCTACTTCACTGTTATACATTTTTATGAAATCATAAACGTTTTCTAAAATAAAATAAAATGTTGTTTATTTAAATAAAAATACGAGTCAAACGATTTTATAGTTAACCATACATTACATTTCAATTTCCTCTTTTCGTTTTTAAGATTTAAAAGGTAATGTATTTAATTTGAAAAAATCTGATTTTTTAATATGTTGCATAAGGCTAAGGTAACATTGAAATACTTTACCAATAATACTAATAATGTGTTATATAAATTCGAAAATCGATTAACAAAGTATTGACATTATATTTAAAAGTACAAATGCTGTCTACTCCAGACCCAGTAAGTGAGTTTTACTTTACTAAACAACACTATTAAGTATTAGAATTCAGTCTTGATATATTGCGATTTTGTAAGTAACACTAATAAAAAAAAATTTTTCTTGTTCTAGGTTTAAGTTATAACTTATATTATAAAACCAATATTACCATGAGGTATGGCCATATGCCCGTTGCCAGATATAATATTTGCATATGGTATTTTGTTATGTGAACAATATGTTATGTGCATTTTGCAAATCTGTACTATTGTAAAAGGTCCTTGCACTGTTTGTAAATCTTTAATTATGTTGCACGGTTCTGCTGTGTCCTCCATACCATTTCTTCATGAAAAGATGACATCACATTCACTAGGGCCAGACTTCAATCTAATCAGAGGCATACCTAGCTATTGCAAAGGGGGGAGTCATTTTTTTTTAAAAGGCACTTTTTGAAATGAACAATTTATTTTTTCAGTCATTGTCAAGTATCAAATATGTAAAATTTTGCACAAAAATAATTAGAGTAAATAATAATAATATATTTTAGGAAATATACTTCTTAAATATAATTTATAAAATTAACAGATATACTGATCAAACTGGCCAATTTTAATTTGTTATAAAATTTGTTACAAAAAAATTGTTTTGATTCCTTTTACAATTAATAACTATACATATATATGTACATATCTATAGTGATACTTATTTATAATGAATATAAAAGTTTTTTTGTAAAATAATCATTAGATTGATAATGTAAAATACAAGTAGGTATACATGTGGCTAACTCATACACTATTTGATGAATTTTTATTTTTTACATTTTTTTGTATTTTACTATTAAATTATTAGCCTATTAAAACACAGACATATTTATATGCAATAATAATAGCTTCTATGTGTGTAGTTTAACTGTAATATGTACTGACGTATTTACCCCAACCTCCCCTACTATAATAGGATCCTTATAACATGAATAAAACAGTTATACTATATATATATGACATAAATTATAAATAATATAAATAAACTTACTCTATCTTGGACAACTGAGTACTAGCTTGTGTACATTTGTCATAATATTATATATAATGTATAATGTTACCTAAATTTACTAGGCTTTTAAATTCTGACAGAATAATAGACTTTTTAGACTAGATTATATACTCTATTATTATATTGAAAAACCATTATTTATAAAAAAAAATATTTAGCTCATTTTCAAAAAGGCACTTTATAAAAAAGGGGGGGTTGTTCGCACCCAATGACCCCCACTAAATATGCGCCTGCCCATATTATTATATTTTTGACTATATTATGATGATTTGTCATGTTTTGTAACATTACTAAATTCATATGTTTGTTAATTATATTTTTTTTAGGTTTAACAAGTAACCCCTATACACTACTAAAAGCTGGCAGCCGCAACCATACCACAATTATCAAGCATCTCACTATCCTTTACAAAAGAATTACAATATATAAATTTTTAAAAATACATTTTTTGTTTTTTTAACATTTTATTTATTTAAACATTTTTAAAAATTTATGCCAAGAACTCCACAATTGCCATTTTATCTAACATGCAAAATACAAATTTCTTTTTAACATATTAATCAATATAATATATAACGACAAACAATTAGATTTTATTACATCAATAAAGAATTTTATTTTAAATATATTTCTGTATTGGCTAGACTAAATAGGATTTATTTTAATTTTATTAAATTCAAATAAACAAATACGAGTATAGATAATATTCAATGACAAAAAAAATTAATTTCATCTATAAAAAATATTATTTCTATTGGTTTCAGAGTGACAAAATAGAAATACATTTTTATTTTGTATAGATATATTTACAGAATTTGATAATATTGATAAAATTATATATTTTCATTCTCTTCTTATATGATTAAATCTGATAAAATTTCTATTTAGTCAAAACAAAATAGAATACAATTTTTATTACTCTAGCAAAAAAATTAGTCCAGCTAATAAATTTCTATTTGTTTGGTCAAAACTTATTCCTTAGTAAAAAATTTCATTTAGTCTAGTTGATATAGAAATAAATTTAAATCTAATCAATAACCATTTAAGCATTTTCTCAAATTAAATGTTTTCATATCACATTATTTATGTACATCAAATTTTCAATTTTCTGAATAAAAATATTTTCTTTTAGTTAACTCTAGGATTTTGTGTAATCCATTCAAAATTCATTATTAAATGCTACATTGTTAATGATTGTAACATTTGGTATTTTCAATATTTAACATGAGAATCTTTATATTTATTACAATTTATGAATTATTTCTGATTTATTATATTCTTTTTATTAAACTCATCAGGGTTTATTAATGTTCAATTAATTTTTAATCCTTATCAAATCCAGCAATTTCCTATTCTAATAACAATTTTAGTAATTACTGGATTCCTCAGTGGATCTCTACATTTGTTAGATTGCTATATTGGTTGGAACAATAACAGTTATGTATATTTATAGTTTGTTTATGGTTCGCTTTATGTGTGTTCCTAGAATTGTTGGATAGCTTGAGCAGTACTGAGAATGCTAAGTGTACATGACTAAAAGTAATAATGGTTTTACAGTCAATATAATAACTGCCTATATGCTTAAAGGCAATATCTTTCCACTTTATTTGACTGCATTGTTCTTAAATAGTTGAATATGTAGACCCACTGTTGTATTTCAGTTAGATAGATTGCATCATTCTATTTATATAGGTCTATGTAAATACAGAGAATCTGCTTCCATTGTTGAATTTATTGCATCATTCTATCATGACAATATTAAATATACATGTAAGTCATCCTTCTTACATAAATGGAGATTGGATTAAATATCTTATATGATAGACTGATGGTTGAGTACATATCAGTGATGGATTCAGGATTTTTTTAGGGGGTTTTGGCCTGCCTTAGCTATCATATGTATATAAATAAAATCATTAGATAGATTCCTTCCAATTTTCCCAATGAGTATAAAAATATACTCAACCATTTTATTTTAAAAAACTTATCTGTGATTTCAACACTATAGAGGTATAAATATATACAACATGACAAAAAAAAATATTGTACTTAATTATTTCAATGGTGCAATGTTTTACATAAGCTGGCTTGCAATAAAACATAGAAATAGGAAACACTAATGATTTATTAAAATTTACAGAATAATAACCAGCTTGTCAATAATACTACAGTCAAAGTTTTAATTATAGAAAGTCCCACTAAATGAAACATTGAGCAAAGGTTGCTGTACATTGTTTGGCAGGGAATTTTTTTCTTATGTAAATGTTCAGATGACTATTCTCCCTCTTGAAGTTAGTTTCACTTGTACAATAGATGATCTTCCTCCAGATTGGAGTGAATCTGCACATTAGTCTATACATTGTCATTCTTAAATATTGGCAGTGATGCTATATTACTCAAATCAAAACAGTATTTATAGATAAAAATAGTATGTAATACTACTATAAAATTGTTCTAATCAATCAAAAGATTATGTTAGATATAAATTAAAATATAACATGACAATAAATGTATATTATTTCTCAAAAGGTTATGTAGATACAAATTATATATAGATAGCAATAAATGTATAACTCAATCAAAAAGTATGTAGATACCAGATAATTGACAAAATATGATGGATACACAATTAACAAATATTAATTTATGGTAAGTATATTTATATATATATATTTCAGCTGAATTCTGTAAGAATAATTTTAAAGTATTATTTAGACTATAGACAGTTTATACTAATACAGCAGCTTGACAATAAAAATTCTGCATGTGTATATTGGTCTGCTTATTTAATTTGATAATAATATTTACATTTTTATGTCAAACGTGGATAATCCTATAAGCTGCCAGGTACTCAATTCTATAATGCCTTACAGGCTTAAAAAATATATTTACTGAGCACTTTACTTAGTGGAACAAAATAGAGTATGCCAGTTTCTTGCAGTTGATAAAAACTCTCCAACATATTTCGCCCTAAGGTGCTAATAATTAGGTACTGTTATTTCGCCTATAGGTGCCTAATAATTCTCTGTATTTTTGGTCTTAGGTGCCTAATAATTCTACTGTTATTTTGGATGTACAATAACGCATGGGTAGAGAGACACTTGCTAAAATTAGCAAAACCACATGCCAAGTCATTTTTTTCACTTTTTAAAAATAGGCACTATAATGCTCAGAGGCACATGTCCTCAGTTCCCTCCTCCCCCAAGGATTTGCTACTGCATATAATATTCAACATAATTATAAGAGAAAACTGTCAATATAAGGAAATTTATTAATTTGGGTTATAATATTAATATCAAAATAAGTGAATTCTTGATGCATACTTTTATGTAAAATATATGGTTTTTGTTGAAAATTTAATGTGTGTCTATATACAGTATACTCCTCTTAATTCATCGCCTGCTTAATTCGTCATTCCTTTTGATTCATCACAATTATCCAACTATATACCAGTAAACTTGTAATATTGGTATAATTCATCACTTTTTCTTTTGGCCAAGGGGTAATAAATTAACAGGAGTATACTGTAGTTCAATTATCAATGTATGCACAATGCAATGAATATATAAATTGTACTATATTATTACTAATACTATGTACTATTAGTATTATAATATAGTGCAACTATAAGTGTAGACATGGTTATGGATATCCTTTTTAAAATGTTATTTTTAATTGTATTATTTATTTAATTTTCATAAAAATTTCATAAATTATTCATTTTTTAAATCTAATTAAATCTAATTAAAAAATATATATATTTTTTAACAGTTTATCATGTTAAATCTTTATTAATATTATTGTGATGTACAGCTATAGTTTGAACTAGAAATATAATTATATATAAACATATACATATATATGTAGATAATTAAAGATTATAAAGTCAAAAGAGATTTATTTATAAAGTCTAAATATTGATATGTTTTGTTAAATATTTTTGTGATCACTAGCTGACCAAATATTCTAAAACATGTTTAATTTTATTTTACTATTAATAATTTATATGGTTATATATATTACTATAATAATACTTTTAAATAATTTTTTTTTCATATACAATTCATATTGGAGTCACATAATCAATTATAATTGATTTAGTATTTTAATAATGTGAAATTAATAGTCTACATTAATAATATAAATAATTTTTTATAGATATAATACATATTTAAATTTTATTATTAAAATTGTATTGAAATTTTATTTCTAATGTTATTGATTATATGTTTAATTTTGTCATTTTACTATTTAATGGTTAATAAACGATGAATTCTACATTTGGTTATTTCAAGCTCCAAATATTTTCCAAGTATTTACATTCACATAGAAATCTGCAATCTATTTAACTGCAATACACTGTCAATTGTATATGTGCACATTTCACCATAATGAATAATGCAGTCAAATTAAGTGGGCAGATATTTCCTGAAGGCATGTTACCTGTTATTATATAATTGACTGTTATCCCTTATTAGTGTACTAGCTTGCAAAGTAGAAACATACACAGCTAACCATAAACAGATCTTTGATATATACAGCTATTGTTTATCTAATATGTAATAATATTGCAGTACCTTAGAATAATTGGTGGACAATAGAAAACAATCTTATGTATACAACAAAATTCAAGTCTAAGTACATCACTTTATACATAAAATAAATATCACTGAGTTTATAAATTTTCATTATTTAATTATGGCATCTAATAACTTAACCAGTGATAAACAATGATAGTATATATATGTTAGAAATTAATTTATGTATTGCAAAATACTAATTTGTTTAAATCAACAGTTCATATATATAACATTTTGATATATACATTGAACTGTTGATATATGCAAATTCTATGGTAATAATAATTTAAAATAACACATAAATAGATATGAGAGCTGCAGATTAATTAATTGTTCATTTAATACTTTAATCTAAAGATTATAAATATTATTTTAAGATCATACATGTTGTACTATAGTTTATACTCTATAGTCTATTATTTTTGATCTGTGGACATAATAGTCTGTTTTGACTAGATGACTATAAAACGAGTAAATGTAAAAAAATATCATTTATTAGCAAGCTAATAATATTTATTTCATAAATCAAGCATATGACCGATTATAAAATACTAATATGTAGTTATATAATATTTATATAATATGACATTTAATGTTAGGTATAAAATGAAATATATGTTAGGTAAGTATAAAATTAAATATAGTTTAGAATTTAGAAACATTTTAACTCACTTGCCATTAGGGCATGTTTCTTTAGATGGTTTGTTCAAATAATAATTTTTACATGGCCAAATAGAAATTGTTTTCTATGTTCCATTGTGATATTTTTTATATATATATTAAATCATTCTGAAACATGTGTTTTATTTTCTTTCAGTATTCATGGATATATTATCCTTCATTTTCACATTTGGGGTTTCGATGCTGATTTTTCCAGTACTATCATATTTTATAACTAAAATTCTCATATGTGAAGGTAAGTTTTTTTAGAATAGTATATTTGTGAAAAAAAAATTATTACATTTATTATTCACACAGTCTGTCCTTTGCTACACACTATTTATTATTGTTTGTATTTTCAGGTCTTTTTCTTATGTCAGGCAAAGACAGTTATAGGTATGCATCTACAGTGTCGTTGCTGGTTGTTCATGTTATTCTTGGTTTGACAATGCTGTTTACTTGCTACAAAGTTGGAATGTATATGTATGATAAGCACAAAACCTAAACTGGATTTTATTGATATGTTGGTTTTTTTCATTGTTTCAGTAGAATTTGATCTTTCATTTTGTGTGCAACTGTTTGATTCCATTAAGCCTTTTGATATTATATTTTTGGTAAGTATTCTATTAACGCACATTTTTCAGTATAAACTAATTGTCTTTTTTACAAAATGCCTTGTTGCTTAAATTTTTTAAACTTATATGCAAGTCAGCTACATGCCAAAACTGATGAAAAAATTAGTTCAATTTTATTTTATTGTACCAATCATGTGCTCTCATTATTTAGTAATTATAAGTAACAATCCCTCTATAGCAGTTTAGATGTCAAACTCAAGAAGGGGTCAAAAGTACCACACTATAACTAGTTGGATTTCAAAAAAATCTGCTAACCATTTAAGCATGCTTAAAGTAAAATAGATTAGACATAAAATAAGGAAATGTATTTCAAAACTTTAAATACTTACAAGTGTATACTTATGTACACATTTCTTGGATAAGTTTTGATCCCTATTCCAATAGTTAGTTTCATAGTGCATTTTAATTATATTGATTTCATGTTTTCATTCAGCAATTTATTTAACTTAGTAAACTAGTTGTTAATTTTTGTATAATTTGTACTATTGATAATGCAAAGCATGTTGATATTTGATTGAACCTTAAACCCATTAATTGAAAGTTAACCTGTGTATTAACCCCCTACTATATTATACTCATATATGAACATATTGGCTTTACATATACATATATAACTAAATTTACTAGAAAATTCAATGCAGTTTTATTTTTTAATCTCTTGGTGTCAGTATTTTTACTTTTATATGCTCACATGTACAGGTCTGACCTCAACATTTAAAGTTATATTTATTTTATCAGGGTATATGTGTGTTTGTTTTGTTGATATACTTTTCAAACTATTTATTTATCTAACAAAGTTATTTATACAGGTTATACTTAATTTTAAAAATATGTATGTATACTTTGCCTACGTATCTTATCTACGTATATAATTTGTGTACGATTTGTGTGCAATATTGTTATATGTCAGCATAGACGTAATATTCTTACATATATTATGCATTTAAGTAGATATTTGAATGCATTGAAATATTCAATAAAAAGTTATACATACGTCCCATATATACATTTAAATATATAATCTTTATTTTATATGATATAAGTTATTTCATTCAATTTACATTACAAGCAAAACATTTTTAACATAACGTTATTATATTTACCAAGCATTTAAATATATACAATCATGATTATATTATATTGAATAGTAACGCAATTCGATAGAAACTAGACATACTGTTTATCACTATTGTTTCCGACAAGATAGATGGTTTTATCAATATAAATCAATATTTTAACTCAATTGTTAGATACAAATAATTTTTGTCGTCGCTTTCCGATAAGGGGGACAAAAATGGTGAAAATATTGAAGTCTCAAAAATAATGTAAACAAATGAATAAACTGTTATTATCACGATTGAGAGTTTTAGAAAGAAAATAGGAATATATAGGCAATACAACAATAATTATAAATGTCGCATACTATCTAAAACCGTTATTAGAAAAATAATTAGCAATTTCGTAGTCAATCACACAAGCATTTTGCAGATTTGGCAATCAATGTAAGCCGATTTACAAAATATATTGAACAATTTCGCGGGATATCTTGCACGAACGGAACAGAATATTAGAGATAATAATGATACTAATAATAAAAATAGATAGATAGCATCGATCTCGTTGCACGGGCGGCAAATTATACTAGAGATTAATGTATACAAAACAACACAGATACCATACAATGAGTATAAATGACTATATATTATGTGATATGTATACAAGAAAAAATATATTACTGTTGATTATAAGAAGAGAGAAAAACTTTATTACTTTGTAGGAAATTTTAATTATGATTTACGCTTGAAATGAAATGAAAACGCCTAAGAAACTGTTTTGGCCATTGAAAGAAAGGTGCAGTCACTAGTCAGCAATCCACAGAAAATCCACATGGATTCCATGCCTCAAGATCCACGTGGAACTTGGAGTTCCACAGTG
>JAYRBW010018818.1:0-12801 GCA_036023295.1 Invenusta paracnida | reverse complement strand
ATATTTCATTGACATATCTATGACAATGAAATCTGTTAATAATAGGTACATCATAGATACATAGAAACATAGATACATCATAGATACATCATACTGCTATAGAAATTTGTTCACCTATATAATGCTACAGAGAATGTATAAATATTGTTAAATATGGACAAAACGGCGATTTTTTTTGGGTACCCCTATAGATAAAATAATAAAAATAAAATAAAAACAAGATAAGATAGGTGACATTTATTAATTATTAAAAATAAATTGGACAAAAAATTAATTTTATGTTTAATCACTCGCATTAGCTAAGTAAAAGATAGAATCAAAAGCTTCAGCTGTGTAGTGCTTGTTAAAAATCACGGACATCATTTCTAATTTTACATGTATTAAGTTTCGCTTGATGCCATTATTGAAGGTAATGTGTAAAAATCAGATGACTGTAAAATGAGTCACAAATATGATCCAAAATTAAATTAATTTGATGTGATGTGATTCGTCTAACGTTTTAAAAGCAATACAAGATTTCAAATCCATGTTGATATCAAGTAAAAGTTGTGAGAGTGGATTATATTCTGTTAGTGAATTATCAGCACCGAGTATGGAATTGTTCCCACAGACAATGATACGTTTATTAATGTATGTTAATTTGTGCTGCCGTTGCGTCTATTGATTACGAGATGAGTTCTGTATTGAGTAAATATCTGTTGAGTAAAACATATTGTGCTAAAGTAAAGTTTTGTAAGCGTTTGGGGAAGTTTTGAATTATTAAATCTAAAATCTTGAATAAGAAATAAGTTGTGAAAAAGAATCAGAAAGAAAAAGATGGCGGAGAGTGGCAAAACGATTCTCAGTATTTTTGGTAAACTCAGCGGCCACAGTGACTGTCTGAATATTGAAGTGAACTCAGCAACAGTGTGCCGACAAGTGTGAATTTTGGTACGTATCAATTGTCATAAAATTACTAATCAAATATTGAGGTTAAATCACGTAAATTAAATCGTAACAGATAGCTAGCTAACGAGAATTTGTAATTGGTAACGGATTAATTTGATAATTAATATACTATTCTAATAATTATCTTGATTGTTTTTACTGCCTTCCATTTGGTAAAGAAATTATTGTGAGATTTTAGAGATATTGTTATTATAATTTAGTTAGTATAATTTAATTATTATATTTAATAACTGAGCAGATAACTGATATGATGACAAGTGGAATGAGGATAAGAGGATAATAATTTATATTATTTTATTGATATATTTGATACTGCACAAAGAATTCATATATTCTAATTACAGAACGGGCAGCTTGGGGTGAGACGAAGGAAAGGATTTTATATCTGACGAGTCCCATTTATTTCCTATGATCTACACGAAATTACCAGGATTAATACACTATCTTTCACAAATATCCAATCTGTGAAATAGAAAATTTCGATGAGATATTTTCAGTTATTTACTTAGAATTTTAAAGGGGTATTGTGTTGTGTGTTACGTCCAGTGTGTTCATAATTTAATATGGAAGGGCAGATAATTTTTCGATTATCGGTACCGCGGGAGTTTAAGGAGGGGCAGATTTCACTGATTGGGTGGTGTTTAATTGCGTAAAATATTGAAAATTATTGCGTACATTACGAGGCGTCGAGGATTGAATGTTTAAGTTTATTGTTGCAGTTATTGCCAGTGCGTTTTTCAAATACTATCTTAGAGTGTAAAGCGCAAAGTTGTGATTTTAAAAAGGTATGTGGAAAATTGAAAGAAGTAATAGAGGGTAAGAAGTCGGCGATGGCATGTCGGGTGTTGTTTGCTCAATTGATGCATTTTCCGGTAGAACGCATGACGGAGTTTGCAGATAGAATCCGCAAGCAATTTATAGTCACGTATCCGATATTTGATAATGATTTGCGAAATCATATGGCACAAGACCAATTTGTAAAGGGTGTCAATGATAGTTTTGTGAGAGAGCAGCTTTTAGCTGAAAGCAGTGAGGACTTTGATGAGATAGTAGCCTTAGCTGAGAGGTTAACGCGCGCGCGATACTAATGCGTTATTAGCATCTACACGAGAGATTTTTAGTATAGATAAGGGAGATAAAGAAATTAAGGAAATGAGATCGGAGATGCAAGATCTCAAAGATATGACGCGGAAGATGCTGACGAACGATCGAATGCAACAGGCGCATGGCGTAGAGGTCGCAAGTAAATTTGCGAGAGCGGACATACAGTCCAGGGCGCCAGGGAAAATTCAGTAATTTTAGACGCGTTAATGATAGGCCATTATGGAATGAGCCTCAAAGGCAACATGTTAGCTTTGAGGATAGAAGGTTTGCAAATTTTGGAGAGTGCTATAGGTGTGGTAAAAAGGTAAGACTTCCTAATATGAAATCGAGGTCTTGCAACGTGTCTATGACGCCAGAACGCCAGACGCAGCTCTGGCCGTTATCGCAGAGAGGCTTGAGTACCTCACAATTGCATCGCTCACCACCTTCACGCTGGCACGATCAAGACTCACCGCTGACGTCACGACGGTCACTGACATGGGAGCTGATTCCCGTACTCACTGCAGAATCCTCGGGCGAAATCATCATGCAGATCAGGCCACCAGGTTATCTTTCTAACTCGAGTAAGATGTACTCTGAAGGTGGGATCAGGATCCATTTTCACCGGCCTACCCCACCATGGCATTCGACACCACTAGGATCTCACGCGCCTTCGCTACGCTCTTTAGTCAGCTTACTCTCTGGACACAGCACGGAAGAGACCTTGGACCTGATGGCGCAAATAGAAGATTAGTTGGCGCGGCAGATCGGATCTCTTAGTACGGATCGCGTCTCTACTATCACATGGCCGGACCAATCCTCTGATTTGGAATCGACAGCAGCCACGTTTGGGTCGCATATCCCGGGTATCGATGATATCCCCCGGAAGAAACCTCCCACGGACACTGGCAAGTCTAAGAAACCTGACCATTCCGTGGACGCTGATGATGATTCCTTTGGTGATTTGGACAAGGACAGTTCCGAGTGAGCATCACCGATCCAGTACCACATGGAGGGTAAGATACTGCCACCTGCTACCATTAAGCCTCAGGGAACTTTACTTAAACATTTTGCTCATGTCTTACCTATGTCTCAGTCTAATTTTCCATATTTATACAAAAGGGGCAACCATGTACTGCCTTTAGGGGTACCAGTACAAGATTACATCACTCAGTTACGCCAGCCTTTACGCGTACCATAGACAATCTAATTAAGGCCCAATTTATAGAAGTTCAACATTCTCGGCATCGAACTTACATCTCTTCCCCCTTTCTTGTCCCTAAGGACCTCGGAGAATCACGTTTGGTTATTGATTACTCTCACATCCAGCAATTGACCAGGAAGGCTTCGGTCTTCCTGCCCCCACCTGTCCGAGTGATAGAAGCCTTCCCCATTTCTAATAAGTATAGACTAGTAAAGCTTGATCTCCAACAAGCGTTTTATACTATTCCTCTAGCGGAAGAGTCTAAGTATCTTACCACTTTCATCTATAACCGTCAATATTACCAGTGGCGACGGCTTCCAATGGGACTTCCCTAATCACCAGCTATACTGGCCCAAGCGGTGTACCCTATATTACAGGAAGTAAGGAAACTTCAACCAGCAGTATTTCTATGGGGACATATAGATGATTTTCTCCTCCTAGGCACTAGTAAAGAGTTGTTAGCAGCTCGAGACTTGTTAATTTTCTACTAGAATCTGCAGGGTTCACAATTAACTATAAGAAATCTGTGTTGACACCTACCTCGCGTTTGGTGTACTGCGAGGTAGGTGTCTCTTACGATACCGTGGAGAGACCTTGTCACTCCCACCAGTGCACCTACGCATCCTTCAGCATATTGATAGTATCAAACTAGTCCAAAACCTGCGTCTTCATCAGAAGATAGCAGGGTATTTATCTTATTTCGCTTACGTTCTTCGTCACCCCATGTTCATGGGGGATCACATGAACTTGGCTGAGGGCTGAGTATAGGAAATTATTCACTACCACAATTCCATGGAACAAAACCTCCTGGCTTTTCGGAGTTGTATGGACAACAGACGCTACCCTATGGTCGGTAGCGATAGTGCAAAATACAGAAGTGTTTCTGCAACAACATGTGGAGTCACCATCTCATCATGTAGCCGAATTGTTAGCTCTAGCAATAGCAGTCTTACTAGCTGGGCCAGGGAACCATATACACTCCGACTCACTCACCAACATCTATACAATCCCAAATCCTTGAGCTAGAAACCATCGAGCTTACTACTGTGTCGCCGTAGTGGCGAGAGAGAAGCACTTGACCTTCAAATGGGTCTCGACATCCGACAATATCGCCAATGCAATATCCCGTGATCCAAAAGTTTTCTTTATGTAATCATCATCCAAACTCACTTTCAGTATTTTATCTTACATGCCCGCCCGTTTTTTATGATGATGTAATTGTACTATTTTTAGATTTATTTGAATTTATCGACCAATCAGCTTCCACTTCCGGCGGAAGTCCGTGGCTGGGGGGTATATATACTAGATGCACCCTTGTAATAATCATTCTTTTGTTTTATTCTAAGTCAGTCGGATCTCCACCGCCTGACCATTTGCATTATCCTTGTTTTTATGAGAAGTACCTCAAAGAGGAAAAAAAAGGTCTTGAGGTTAATTTAATTAGTAATCGAATGTGGGAGGAACTTAAAGAGAATGGGTTAAAATGAGAAATTACTTATCCTAATGTCCAGTTAAAAACATTAAATCAGAGTAATTTATCTGTTATCGGGAAAATCGATTTGAGGGTTAATCTAAATTATCAATTAACGATAGAGGAATTTTTCGTTGTAAATATGTCGCATCATGCAGTAATCGGTATTGATTATTTTAATAATAACAGGGTAGTTTTCGATTCCTAGAAACCAAGATATATTCGATGCCGTAAGTGGGGCAAAATATTTTTCTTTGTTAGATAATACTAGTGCGTATTGGGCTATTCCGATAGACGAAGAGGATAAACAAAACCGGATTTGTAACGCCTACAGATACTTATCAATTTCGATTAATGGCGTTCGGGTTAACAAATTCAGGTAAATCATTTCAGAGTTTAATGAATACCATGTTGGCGGATATATCGTGGAAGTATGCACTCGCGTATATTGATGATATTCTTATTTGGAGTTCGATCAGAGAAGAACATTTTGCACGGGTTAAAGAAGTTTTAGAGAGAATTAGAAAAGCGGGGTTAAAAATTAAGCCCAAGAAGTGCAATTTGTTGAAAACCGAGGTTAAGTTTTTGGGACACTTAATATCTGAAAAGGGAATTCGTTGTGAGGACGATAAGATTTTCAAGATAAGGGATTGGAAAGTCCCTAGAAATGGAAAATATGTTCTTTCGTTTTTGGGTTTCTGCGCATATTACAGACGGTTTTGTAAGGATTTTGCTAAAATTGCAAATCCTCTGTATATGCTATCGCAGAAAAATGAACCGTTTCGATGGACAAAAGAATGCCAGCGGGCATTCGATATGTTAAGAGATATAGACTAATTAAAGCGCCGATTTTGAGTTGTCCGCAGAAAAAGGGTAAGTATATTATCGAAGTAGACACTAGCGATAAAGCTATAGCGTGCGTTTTATTGCAAGAGCAGGAAGGAAAGGAGAAGGTTATAAATTATTGTAGCAGATGTTTTACAGGGCCAGAAAAGAATTGGTGTGTTACGCGTAAGAAAATGTATGCAATGGTATATTTTGTATTGCGTTTTAAATATTATTTATTGGAATCAAAATTTATCTGTAGAACTGATCATTCAGCTTTACAGTATTTAAAAAGCTTTAAAAATCCAGAGGGGCAGATTGCTCGCTGGATCGCTCAATTAGCAGAGTTTGACTTTGATATAGTATATACACCGGGTACGAAGATGCTAGTAGCCGATGCGTTGTCTAGAAAAGGTAATCAGCGATGCTGTAAAGAAATAGCAGCAATTAGCCTACATTCAGGTGAGTCAATCGGGTTTTGGTCACTCGCAATGGTGTAGAAAAGCCAAAGAGATGACACTGATATCGCAATTGTGTATAAATTATAAAACGGGTGTAGAGGATAATGCAGCGAAATCGTTTAAATGTCGAAGGTTATTAGAAAAGCGGGACAGTTTATATCTTAAAAATATAGTTTTATATATTCGGCAGAGTAAAAATGGTATTGAAAAGCAGTTGATATGTTCTAGTGAGGAAATGAAAGCCGATATATTGCGTTTAAGCCATGATGAATTGGGTCACCTGGGGGGTGACAAGACAAAAGAAAAGATAATGGAAAGATTTTATTGGATTAATATGGGCTGCGAGATAGACCTATATTGTCGATGCTGTGAACCTTGCTCTAGGAGAAAGAGACAGAGTCAGCATAGAGTTGTTCCAATGGTGGTTTCGGGAGTTGGTTTTCCTGGAGAGAATAGGGATGGATATTTAGGTCCATTACCTATTTGTCAAAAGGGAAACCAGTATATATTAGTTATTTGGGACTATTTTATTAATTGTATTCAGTAGCCTGCGCGCTGCCAGTGTGCACGCCACCACTGGGTATACGCCGAATTTTCTAATGTTCGGTATAGAGAAATTAAAATTCCAGTGGGTTTAGTTTCCCATTCCCGGGTCAGCAATGCCAAAGTATAAATCAATATGTTACGACTGTGAGAGGTAATATGAAAAATGTTAATCAGTTGGCTAGAGAGCGTATGATCACAGATCATAGAAGGGCGAAAGATTTGTATGATCGTAGAGTTTATGGAAAGGATTTTAAAGAGGGTGATAAAGTCTGGCTGCATCAGCCAGCGACTCCGATTGGGCGGTCAACAAAGTTTCATTTATTTTGTGATGGGCCGTTTAGAGTTAAAAAGTGCATGGGAGAAGTTAGTTATGAGACAGAAAATTGTCGAAATCCAGGGAGAAGTAATATTGTACATTTCAATAGGCTTAAACCGTATTTTGAGCCAATAATTTTGGTAGAAGACCAATAGTGAATGTTGTGGGGAATAGAGTCTGGGAGAACGTAAATGAAGTTGAGGAAAATGGACATAGACGTGAAGAGGGGGATCGCGATTTGGTTTGGAGAGAGAGACGTGAGATGCCAAGAGAACTGTGGAGGCAAGGATTGAGGCCTCGAAGATTACTCAGAGCGCCGATTGGTCTTCGTAATAGGCAAGAGTTATTTGAGATATAAAATGATGTTAATATTTTCTTTGGAAACTGCCTTGTGTGTTTTTGTTATTATTTACCCCGCAGGTCGCTCCACGAACTGCACTACACCAATCAGTGGAGGTGATGTTCGAGATCAAGCTCGGAAGCGCTAGGGAATTGAAGATCGAGAAAGGGGCTAGTAATGAAGCTCAAGAAATAGATATGCATATATGATAAATGATTATAAAATGATTTTTTGTCTATAAAATTGTATTAGGCAAAAGTATTATGCATTGCACAATTAAACATTTTTTTAAAGGCATTTTTTCTTTTAACTATAAGCAAATATTTTTAGGAATGACTTACAATAGATTGTTGGGACAACAATAGTTTTGTAGGGGAGGGTTGTTCCCACAGATATGGACGACCATATTAATGTATGTTAATTTATGCTACCGGTGAGTCTATTGATTACAGGTATTGAGTAATTATCTGTTGAGTAAAATGTCTGTTGGTAAAGCAAAGTTTAATTAAATGTTTGTGATCTTTTTGGAATGGCCAATTCTTGTTTTTAAATTTAATTAATAAGTTTGAATCTTGAATAATAAATAAGTTGTGAAAAATTCAGAAAGGGGTCAAGCGTTGAAACGGACTGTGGCGAGTGGTAAAGCGATTCTTAGTATTTTTGGGTAAACTCAGCGGCCACAGTGATTGTGTGAATTTTGAAGTGAACTCAGCGACAGTATGCAAACAAGTGTGAATTTTGATACGTATATCATTGGTTATAAAATTACTAATCAACTATTGAGTTCAAATCACGTAAATTAGATCGTAGCAGATAGCTAACGAGATTTTGTAATTGGTAACGGATTAATTTGATAATTAATATACTATTCTAATAATTATCTTGATTGTTTTACTGCCTTCCTTTTGGTAAGGAAACTATTGTAAGATTTTAGAGATATTGTTATTATAATTTAGTTAGTATAATTTAATTAGTATATTTGCCAACTATTTCATAACTGATTTGATAACGATACGATGACAACATAAAAACATTTCAGATATAATTACTCCATAACATCTTTCAATAAAAATTGCCAGACCAACTTTTAAATTTACTACAGTTACCTATAAATATATAATAAATTCTTCGCATAATCAAATATTTTTTAAATATCTGATGCCCGAATTATTAAGATCATGCACTCGCCAAAATTAGAGATGACTTTGCTAATCTAGTCTATTAAAAGAACGCCATCAATTATAAAAGTGTCAAAATGGGATAATAAGGTGAAGGCATATACAAAATAGACAATACGTATGTATGTATATATAGGTAATGTAGATATACTATTGTTACAGGATTGGTAATATGTCTGTAATAAAATGACCATTAACCGTTCTATTGTGTCAGTTTTAAAATACACTAATTTGTGTTTGGTGTATTTTTGGATGCCAAACTTTAATTACTTAAACTTTTTTTTCTTAGGAGATATCAACGTGAAATTTGAAATGAACATAATACATATATTCCGCAAATGTTTTGTTTAATTGGAAAATAATATAATATTTATTCTGCTAATAACCAATCTCTTGTTACATATGTCATAATTGTATTTAATTGATAAGTGTAAATTTGTGTAAAACAAAAAACACAAAAATATAGAATTATAAAGTATATACATATATTGTGTAATTATTGTATCCATATAGATATCCATATAATATATATATTATGGTTTTATATTATTTATATAATTGTATATGTATAATTTATAATGTAATTATAACACGATGTATAATGAGAAAAACCACATATAAGTTCGAGAACGTCAAGCAAAGTCAAACTACAATATATATATACAGCAGCTATCTGCAATTTGGGCACAGAACAGAAATAACGGCATGTTGTTTTCAAATGAATAATTTGTGAAATTATAAAGTATATATTCTGTAATTTGTATGCATATATATATAATGATATTATATTACTTATATATGTATAATGTAATTAAATACGATGTATAATGAAACTTACCAATATAGATAAACAACATAAAAGTCCGAGAACATCAAAAAAAGTCAATCAACACTACAGAAGCTATAAGCAATTTGGGCATGAAACAGAAAGAACAACATTGTGTTTACAAATAAAACAATGGCATGTTTCACACCTGGTTCGAGTCTTCTTGTCGTCAGCCCGCGCACACTTGTAGCACCGCCCGGTTTTCGATTTGTTTTGGAGTTGTTGAGTAGGTCGCTCGTAGCCAATTATTTTAAAGGCAAGTTGAATTGATCTCGGTAGGTTTCTCTGGATGAGTCTTGCTTTGACTTGCTCATCAATGAGCTGCTAACCAATTTCAAGGAGAAACTGATGTCGGTATTTATTTATTTCAAGCGGATTTTGTGGAAGGTTGAGGGTTTTGAGAATGATGCCAGAATTTAGGAGTGCAACGTCAAGCATGTTAAAAAAACGTACGTCCATCGACTGCATTTTCGCTTTGATGTGAAATAGCGCAACATATGGTCTATGTTGTCTACTCCAGACTTGGTAGAGTTGTAAAAGGAAATGATTTCCGGTAGCCCACTCTCTGTATTCTCTGCACTTATGTGTTAGGTAGATAGCAAGAGTACAGGTTTATTCTTTTTCTCCCAGTAGCTCACCAATATTTGCTCATCAGATTGATAGTATTTTGCAGATTTGTTCTGTCGCCCAATAAGGCACTTGGTGTCTCCGTGAACGTCTGTTTAATCTGATAGTGCTAACAAGAGTTGTTTTTTCTGACACGACTGATCTACAAGCGTGAGCTAATAAACTAGTTGTCAGTTGTCAAAATTGTAACCCTTATTAAAAAAAGGAGTAGAAATTGTCATGGTGACGGCGTATGCAAAGCTCATGTCTCCCCGGTCAGCATGCGACAAGGTAATTTCTCCGATGTAAGGAATAGCATTCAAAGCAAATCCTGTACTGGTCTCACACATCAAAATAATCTTTAGACCATATCGTCCAGGTTTGCTTGCAATATACACGCGAAATTGTACCCAACCATGGTACTCGAGTAGTTGTTCATCGACGGTAAGATTGTGATTTTGGACGTAAAACTGTTTGGTTTTAGCCATGAAAAGATCAAATATGTATCTTATTGGTGACATTGGATCCTCTGAGTCCCAACGAGTTCTATCATCGAATCGCAGAAAGCGCTTCAATAGCAGAAAACCTTGTTTACTCATTGTCACTCGAAGGGCTGATAAGCTATCACGATCGAACCACAGGGATTTGGTTGAACGAAAATTTGCCCGTAATGCTCCTATAATTACATGGATCCCAATAAAGGACTCCATTTCAATGCGATTTGTTGGTTTCCACTTTTTACGCAGCTTTGATTGTACGTTGTAGTTTGTTATAACTCTGCGGGCTTCTAAATTTGTGTAGTACACTACTTCATCCAAAATATCGTAAAAGAAGAAAAGGAGTGCACTTTTTGGATAGTCAGGAGTAATACCAGGTTTTACGCCGGGTCGAGGAAGAAAAATATTGTGATCTGGTGGCCTACCAGTTTGAGATCCCACGGGTAAATCGCTACTCCCTCAATCCTATTGCGTAAGCAGTTCTTCATATTTTAAGTAAACACTCTACCCTCAACGCCAGGTGCATTCTCACTCACAATCCTGTATAAACGTTGTTACGATTGAGAACGTTTGAACAATTAGCGTGTGTGCACAGTTTGCCTTATATGCCCGAGATCACCAGGGCTGCATCATGGTGTAATATATATGTTGACGTGAGCATATTCTATAGTTCTATGGACACGATCTGCCCCCAATGCCAGTCAACAATGATTACCATTGCAAGCCAGCTGTAAGCGTTATTACGATCGAGAACATTTGGACATGGGTGTGTGCACAATTTAGCTGGAAGTCCGAGATCACAGGCCGGCTGAATCTTGGTGTCTGCTGACGTAATCACGTATATTATTGAGGTGTTGCTATGTCTCCTTTTCTGATTACTGTCTCAGAAAAGTCTTACCTAACCCTAACCCGCTTGTTTTGTTTCTATTTGGTTTAGTATCATAAATATAATATAAAATAGCTATGAGGTTATATTGCGTGATATATAATTACCATTTTATAATATATTTTATAATATTACAATATACATGACATGTATAATGTTCTGTGTGTAGTAATTCAGTGTATAAAATATAATAAAGCGTGACATCTTCCAGATACCTATCAAAGTTATATAATCGAAATAAAAATCATAGTAAAGTCATGAATTTTTTAAACGGAATATTTTTTAACAAGATAATTACATTATTTTTTTATCCGTGGAATACAAAAAGACTCCAGACACAATATAATGGTTAAATTAAACAAATTAATACTTTGATTGTGTATTTGTTTTAGACCGATGCCATGAAAAACAAAAGAAAGTTATCAGGAGCGAAAGGGAGAAAAACAATACTTCAATGCCCTTCACTTCCACGGCGCCCTCAGAAGCGGACACAAATGTTAACCCGCGGATGGATCATAAAGACAAAACAAGCCTCACCGAAAAGATCAGCCTTTTTAACAAAGCTATCACTGAAGCTGGGCACAGGACTAGACTATAGGTAAAGCGAAACCTTGTAAGAATAAGAAACATCACATTTCCCCGGAAATAAGACTCAAGATCAAGCAAAGAAACAAGCTAAGAATAGAGATCAGAACCAGAAGACATGCATGGATAGAGGCCTGTCAAGAGGTAAACGCCTTGGTCAGAGAGGCTAAAGAAAAAGAATGGAAAGACTTCATGAGCGAAATTGAAAATACTAAAGATGACAAGAAAATGTGGAACATTATAAAATCTCTATTCGGAAGACCCACGGATGATGCTCCGAACGAAGCTCTGATTGTCAATGAGAAATCACGACAGATGCCAAAAAGACGGACACATTTATGAAATTTTACGTGTATGCAAGTAAACTCAGTTTCTTGAAGGAAGAGAGGGGAAGAAACCGACTGAGCAAGGAGACCATCAGACAGGTTACACCGGATGACCAAACCTGCAAAGATTTCAGCTTGAATGAACTGAACAGAGCTATATCGAACATCAGAGCTGCTAGGAGCGGACGGTCCAGATAACATATACTCCCTTCTTTCATCAAAGAATTTGGCAACACCACCAAGACACATCTCCTTGAAATCTTCACTGAGTCTTTAAACAGCGGCTTCAATGCCCAAATATGGAGAAACGCTATCATCATCCCACTCCTCAAAATGGGCAAATCCCCCGCAGACATTGCCTCCTATCGTCTAGTCAGTCTGACCTCATGCATCATGAAAATCCTGGAATGAATGATGGCAAATCGAATTTACAACATGGCCGAAGCCGACAGCTGGTTAAGCAATAACCAACAAGCCTCTCAGAAATAAAGGAGTTGGGAAGATACAATCTTGACCATAACTCAAAACATCAGAGACGGGTTTCAAAAATCCCCGAGTCAAAGAACTATTCTTACATTTCTAGACACTCGAATGCATATGACTGGGTCTGGAGAGAGGAGCTATTTATCAACCTAGCTAACTATGGCTCCACCCGAAATATATCAAATGGATTAGCGCATTCCTGCAGAAAAGAAAGGGAGCA